>JANSTU010002082.1:0-18736 GCA_027564075.1 Bolitophila hybrida
AACAGTAGGTTGATCAAAATAATCGACACATTATACTAAGTGTTTTTATAATATAAAACAAAGTGTATTTGTTGTGTATATTGTGTACACAGAACACCACAAACACATCCCCGATGGTTAGGAGTCATATTTTGCCCTGACGCGACTCTCACATCTTTACAGGGCAAATGCTCATATTTTTGACATATCTCTATGCAGCGAGATCTATCTTGCTGTTTATATTCGGAACCATGAATCATCATTTATACAGGGTGCGTGTGTTTATGTTAATTGATGGCATTAATGTTCATTCCAAATCAATAACATATTTCAGAAATAGGCTATTAATAGCAAGAGGAACCTACTGATTTAAAGTACTACATTCGAAAAAAAACTTCGGTCTGCCGGCCGGGATTGAACTTGCGACCTCCCATAAGCCAGGCCAACGCGTTAAGTCACTCGGCTATGGCTATGGTTAAGGTTTAATTTCTTGCAATAATTTAAAAAAAAATAAATTGGTAGAAAAACCTATGTTATGTTGGTTCAGTTCATAGAGGAGGACCGTGAATACTGAATAGTTTCATAAATTACAAACAACAGACGTTAAAGTTACCTTTTAGCTGGATTAACGCAAAAATGGTTGAATTCTGTATTGAATTAAATTAAATCTTTAATTCTATATACAACATATGGTCACATAACCTACAAATTTTAACCAATAAACTAAATAATATTTTCTACTGTAACCAGTTCATTGTAATAAAAGAAATTACATAAATAATCAAACAAACACGACTTGAAAATGCCACCACGGAGATCGAAGACCAAATGAAGTACAGATCCTACATGGACCATGTCAAATTGACTATTAACATATTATTATTTTGTCATGAGAATAAAAAATACAAAAATTTGCTTTCCAGAGTAGATCAGGCTCCTTGATTTGATCCACTTTCATTGGTTTAATATCAATCTCTATTTCTTTCACGTTAAAAATCTTCACAATGTTTTTTATGCAGTGATTGCGAACTTACCTTAACTTTGATCAGCATTTTACATTTACATTTTTTTCTGTACGAATTACAACAATAGATGCTCAGAAAATTATATTATTTTAGTAATATATCATACGTAATAACAACAAATATTTGAATACATTTTTATAATGAATTTACTCGACAGTCGACTCGACACTCTTTGACAATAAATATCATCGAGTAAAACCACTACAGGAATAATTATAAATTTTAATATTGAACAACATACACATTCAAACAAAACCGACTTAAATTTCTTGAATGTTTTTAAATTTTACGTAGATATGTTTGTTATTTTTTTTATTTTACTTATTTTATTGTATAATTGTATATGGTTTTAGTTTGTAGTTTTTTTTAATTTGTATTTTTTAGATGACAATGTTTTATTGAAAGTCAAGTTAAAAAAAACTAAATTTCTTTACATTTTATGTAATTCTAAATAGATTTCAGATATCATTAATCTAAGAACTAAAAATTGGCGCTTCTTTCAATTATTTTGTTGAATCAATGTAAATTTGCATTATATTTATGCTACTTTTTGTTCTCTGTACTATAACAAAAATTGCTTTGAGCAATTCAAATTATATCTTCCATTAACTACCGTTCATGAGACATTTATTTTATTTATATAAATACGATTTAATTTTCTCAGTCTGCACTAACTATACGCATTGTCTTCGCTCAAAAGCACACCGTTTAAACACATTTAATTAATCTCGTACAGCAATTAGAAAACTAACCGAGTGCTGCGCCCCAGGGGCAAAGTGCGCACTTGCGCAGATTAAAAAAAGCACAACATGCTTTACGCGCGAGCGCACTTAGTGCGAATATACGAGTATATTATATATTAAGTGCGTTTAACTTGTGGTTGATTAATTTGCAGGCGCACAGGAACATTAAGAAGAACGAATATATGTTCTTGGCGGCAGCGACCCGACCGACGCTCAGCCGGTAACAATTCGATTTGTTTCAATTTAATTATACGCTAAAATTGAATGTATTTAATGTTGTAATGTATATAACACGCACATATATTTAAAAAGTAATTCATATATATTTTATGTGTGTACGTGTGATGTATGTGTGTGTGCAAGACATTTTATTTGCACAAAATAATGGTGTTTTAATGGTTTGTTATATTATGTGCTGTTTTAATGGGCTCTATACATAACCAGAAAGTACTAAACAAAACATGAGTATACACACATGTGAGTGTTCGTATATATAAAATATACACATATATACCCTAAGGTCTGAATTCGAAGGTGTTAGCTTGTGCGCTCCGGTTAACTAGCTCTCTGTAATTGTTTTTCGCTTAAATGACCCATGTAATTAAACATTGAAATGGTGGTTATCATTGTTAATGGCCGCTAAGTATACTGGCGTATGTGTAATCGATTTCTATTTGAATTCTTGTTTGATTTCATGGATGCTCGTTTGTGTCACTCTCGCTATTTAGCAATGTACTAAGGATGTTCCCATGAACTTTGCAAGTGGAGACATGCTTCATCAAATAGTATCGAAATGTAGAGGAATAGGTTTTTGTTCATATTAATCAAATTAGGTTTTTGTTTGAAATTGTAGAGTTTTCTGATTGGAACTTACAAACTTTTGTATTTATCATGATTATTTTGCAAAATAAAATATTTTGTATATCACTTAACAAAGTTTAGTCTCCTGATTATAATAAACAAAATAATTTAAACTGAAAATACATAAATCAGAAACTGCATGGTCTGCAATTTTAAATAATAAACACATCGCTCACGAATATTTGCTGTAATAACACATATTGATGCAAATATGAATCAACCCCTATATTTGTATACATATATTTTATATAACATATGCAGTCCTCGCCTATAATCGCTCTATTTGGCAACACTCCGAAATTTATTGCGCTTTATTATATTATTATCCATTTACAATGTACTCTCAATTTGTACACCACCGCAATTTTGTGATATAGATGCGAACCGCATCGAGAGGGGTTGCGCTGGCGCTGGCAGTCGGTGGCGGGTGTGATTTATGCCCTTATTAAAAATACTTGCGTGTATATATAAAGTGCAAATATACACATACACACAAAGACTCACACACACGACTATATGCTTATAGACTTCTGAACAAATAGCAGCAATCCGTATTCTTTATGAGCCTACACGAGTTTACCTTTTATTTTAGTGGCTTTGGATGCGGACGATAAAGCTGAAACGTGTGGCCAAAGCCCGCGCACTCCACTTTAAATATTTATTATGCTATATGTTTATTATACGGAAATAAGTGTGTTTAGTGGTTCTTTGTGCTTTTAGGCTTTGTGGAATGGTGCTGTTTGCTTGTTGAGATTCTTGAGATAATGCACAGGCGAACTGTGATTATATATATCAAGATTTTTAGTAATAGAGTAGTAATCATAATCATTTACATATTTTGCGTTGCGACATAATTGATGACATGTTTAATGTGTAATGTTAAAATATTGAGACAATTAAAAGTTCTCATTTCAGTCCTAAGATATAGTGTCATATAATATTTATTTCAATATTGACCTAGGATTGAATGTTGAACTGTCATTTAAATGGAATTCAAGAAATAGTTGTGTAGTATATATCTTGAAGGTCTTGAAGATCTGGCGTTAGCTTGCGGAATCCTTACTGGTCACTGCAGGCAAAATTATTTAAATTTGTTCCATCATTCGAGAAATTTGTGGATACCACGCCAAAATCATAATCAGGCCATAGCGCGTCAGAGGTATAATGAGGCATCGGACTAGCTATATGGTTTGCTTGCATTTCTAGCTTGCTTTCATTTTCTAAAGGTTTTGATGGTTGAGCCTTGAGGATGTTTTTGAGGTTATAAGAGTTTGTTGTGAATTTTAACCAAAACTTTTTTAGTTTTCTCAACAATTTCTACTTTTGTGTTATGCTCTAATATTATGAATAAACTTGAATACAAACAGTGCGTAAAGTGTAATCTTAGTTTTAAAATCTTAGTGAATTGTGAAAATGTCAGCATAGATATATTTTATCGTGTAGAAAAATTGATAAATCATATGAAATAAATCGCAGAATTATTTTTGTTATTAGAATATTAGGCTATAAGTTGTTCTTTCTTGCATAAATCAAAGTACGATTTTGTTTTTAATAAAATACATGAATCTATCAAAACGGTCACCGAACACATATCTCCTCAGCTGCAAAAGAAGAAAGTTATGAGCAAAAAGATTGCCGCTGCAACAAATTCTTTACTGGTGCCGGAATCGACAATTCGATGTAAGTTTTAAAAATATTTTGTGTTATTTCATTTTAAAACTTCAATCGAGTTTTTCTCGAAACTGTATTTTTGAAATCGGTTGTCAAAATTTCTCTAAAATGCAAATTTTGATTCATTTTTTTTCCTTCGTTCAAGTACGAACTATAAGGCCTCATCAAACGATGCAAGTAAAGTGCTTGCAGCGAGCAAAAGTTGCATCGTGCGAACACACGAAAAGTACTCGCATGCTCGTAAGCAAACACTCGCATTTGGACCACTCGCTCAGTGTGACTAGTGGCTACGAGAGTTTACATTCCAGCAAATGTGTGAACTGTGAAGAGGTGAAAATCCTTAGCTAGCGAGCAGATGCGATACCAAATGTGTTTTCAACGATGCGACGTGCGCGGGAAAGTAGATAGTTTCGTCTTCCAAATTGGCTTCATAATGCGAAATTGCTCCGTCGGATCCGGATCCTTTTTACTCCAATGTTGACGTAAATAATCAGACGAGAGCCATCAAAACTACGCTGAATGTCCCCTTGTAATTCGAATCGGCCCTACCCGAATTTGGTGGAGCTTTGATCACCACGTAATTTCATTTGGGCGCGTATGATGTCGAAGATTTCAGTCTACTTCAACGTTAGCCAATGCTTTTGCCAACGAACAACTCGGGCATATCAAAAACGAGTGAGAAACATAAGCGAGGCGTTGAAGACCTGACTTCGTCATATGCGAAGCTGGCCAAATCGAGAGTAAACATCGACAAAGCAAAAGGTCCGATTGAAATATTTGCGATGGAGGTTGCGTCCGTGCTCAACAACGGTCACTATAAAAACTCATCAAACTCGCATTCAACTAATTTAGGGCGAGTTAATGACTGAATCAGCCAAACTTACTTAGAGAGAGAGCCGTTCCCCCACACCATCGTAAGTTTTCGATTTAAACTCGTTTTCGAGACTTCATGAAACGAACACAGAGAATATTCAACAATCCCAAAGTGTGCTTTCGCAGTTCTCTTTTTTTCTGGAGAAATTACCTGAACGCACTGGCTCAGCAAAATTCATTCCGGAAATATTTGAATATGTGAATATTTTCCATTCTATTCTACTAATACTGTATTCAAAAAATAAATACTCCTTTCAAATATTCCGGGGCTACAAACTTCCGGAACGTTTGCCACGATTGACGTCCGTGAAATCCGAAACACTTGAGACAGTGAGTTGTAGTCTCGTCTCATTTTGAAAGGTGTTTCATCGTTACTGCTACTCTTTCTAGTACGCTGTCAAAATAATTAATTATTTCTCTGAAACGGGAGCGAAAATACGCTAAAACTCGTCTCCCTCTGCCCGCAAATCTGCTTTATGTTTTGCGTAATAAAGATTGTCTGCACCACGTTCCCAAAACAGTTGAACCCAAATTGCTCTTCGATTGGCTACATTTTGCTCACTCTAATATTGCAATATCCCTAAAATGACCTCTAGTTACAAGTAAGTAAAAAGTCGAACAGTTTTTAAAATCGGAATTCCGAGAACGCTAGCTGCGAGCACTTTACTCGCATCGTCTGAGGAGGCAGCTACTAACAGTAAATATTTGTTTTTTTTTTTTAATTATAGATGAATCTGTCATGAGTTATCGTTACAACGCTGAGAGTACTTGTTTCTGAGAGGTCACAGAAAATTGATCCCAACGGCTGAATTTTCTCTTTTACAGAATGATCTGGATATATTGTACAAATGGTGCAACGAAAACCATATTTTTTTAAATATTAATAAAAAATGTAAAGTAATGTCCTGTCACCGTAAAATTTGACCTATTCTATTCTCGTTTCCATTCGCTCCTGAAGATGCTACATTAGAGTATACACAATTTCCACAAGTGTAAATTGTCAGCTTTGTCTGTTTTCTGTGTATGTTTTCTTTACTTATTGTATAATATATACTTAAAAATTTGTAGGTGACACCATGTAACATGGCCTAACCATTGTTTGTGGGATGGCCACGACGATCATTTTAGTATCATCTATTCATGATTCTAAGATTGTACATACAAATTTTTGTTTTGAGCCACTTACAATATTTTATTAATAATTTCTTAAAACTAAACTAAATAAATAAACTAAAATTATTGCGTACTGATTCTAAGTTTATAGCTAACGCCTAGGCACTCCACTGTGGACGTTTTCAACAGTGTTATAACATTTAAGTACCGATCGGGAGAACGGTGACACACATTAAAATAGCGGATTCCAAATAATAACGCATTATTGAATGAATATGCGCATACAATATATATTTTGATATTTAAATATCGATATAATTATTAATATATTTAAATAAATATATTCAATATAAAGCTATATTCAATAAATATTGATATACTGAATACGCATTAAAAAAAACGATATATTGAAAGAATATGTTCACAATATTATTTTTATTACAATGTCGATATAATTAATAACATATTTATATTAATATACTTAAAATAAAGATATATACAATAAATATGGATATACTGAATACAGATTAAAAAAAAATATTGAAAGAATATATTCATACAATATATTTTTTATTAAATATCGATATGATTAATATATTTATACAGAGCAGATTCAAAACTATTGCAATGTGTTATTGAACAATTTAATCATTATGTCGAAGGTATTCACTTTGACGTTATCCTTAGTTTGGTTGAAGAATTTAAAAGATCCAACAGGTCGGTTAAGTCGATGGGCATTACGTATGCAACAAATTGATGTATCATACAAAACGTGTACATGTACCAACTCCTTGGGAAATTATTTCTTTGGATTATATTTGTCCTTGTTCTACAAAGGGTAACACTATATTGCTTGTCATAGCTGATTGGTATTCCAAATGGGTGACATTGATGACAATGAGATCAGCTGATGCAAAAAAATACATGCAAACTATTCGAAGAGAATATATTTATGAATTTTGATGTTATAGTTACTGATAACGGTATACAATTAACGGGAAATGTATTTAAAGATTTGATGAAAACGTATGGTTTGGTTAAACATTGGTTCAATGCTGTGTATCATCCACAACATAATCCTTCCGAACGGGTCAACAAAGTTATTGGTGCTGCTCTTCGTTCTTATGAGTCATCCCAATTCTCACGGTACTATATCAATTTTGGAAAAGAAATATGATTATTCTAGCCAAAGATTACGAACTCCCTGAATTTGTTAGAGGATGCGATTTTCCGTAACCTAGATTCTTAGAACTTCACAAATTGAGGAAAATCGTTAAATTGAATTTAAGAAAGTCATATGAAAGTTGTATAGTACAAATTATGATTTGAGGTCAAGAAATAAGAGATTTTGAGAAGAAATTTTAAGCTTTCTGAAGCTTCGAAAAATATCTGTGAAACCCAAATATATTAAATGTAGAATTGCCGAACTGAATCCCAAGAAGGTCAATATTTACTAATTCACAAATCTTTGGTGTCGAAATTTATTTGGATTTAACGAATTAATTTAATGGTATTTGTTTAATTTTACCGAATATATTTTTAAGTTTTAAATTGATCTTAAGTTTTGACCTTTTAAAAATTATAAGTATTGTTCATAATTTTATGATTGAAAATGATATATCGGTAATGTTCGGTAAAAATTCGAAAAATTTCGTATAATTTAAAAAAAATATAAAAATATTATAAAAGTTATTACAAAAAATAAAAGATTACATTTCTCACGATTTATAAACTGTTTTTATCTAGTTATAATTATATGATCGTTCCAATGAAATCGATCCGAACTGAGAACTACCTGCGCCCGTTAAATATGTTTATTCTTCAATCAAAAAATCAGTGTCTAAAATGAATGTGTCACATACAGAAAAAAAATAGTGAAATTCATTAAGAGTGTATTATTTTGCGTATTGATTCTCAGCTTATTATGTTAAAATAATAAAATAATACTATAATTTATTACAAAATAACAATTTATAAAAAAATTATTTGAAAACAATAACTAAATATAAATAAATTGTATTAAATAATAATAAAATATCAGAAAAATGTATTAAATCTAAAACATAATATTACATATGAAAACAAATATAATAATGTGTATTATAAATATTTATAAATTATATCGCATTACGCACTATCCTTTATTTTTCAGATCCATGTATTGCTGTAAACTTAGATTCAAATGCCCAATACATTTTTTATTTTATAATTAAATTTATTATTTTGTTTATAGATTTCGTGATATTATTGTATAAAAAATAATAAACTAAATGGAAATATAAAATATTATATTATAATGAATTTCATTTCTATTTACGAAAAGAATTATATAATTAATAGATTTGTGAGTTTACGAAATTTATTATAAAAATAATTAAAAATCTATTATTTTGTTGATTCACAAAGCGTTCTGTGCAAAATTGTAAAATATTCAAAGTTCAACAAAATAATAAAAAAATATTTATACATATTGAATTTCATTATTTTTGTTGAAAAAATAGATTTCTGTAATTTATGAATTTATTATTAAAATAAAAAACAAAGTATTTATTTTATTTTTTGAGTGCAGCATAGAGTCTTGGAGTAAGTTAATGTTTCAGTAAAAATCATATAAACAACTCTGATTCATAGGAATTGGATCAAAGTAAAACAAATAAGAAGGTGTTTTTTCAAAAGCAAATAAAAACTGGAAGCTTTTTTTAATTCTGTCTCAATTGGGGACAGATCTGGGCTACTGGATGTCCATTCGAGTAGTGGCACGTCATTTTCCAAAAACCACGCCTTTACTATTTTGGCTGTGTGGCAAGGGGCACCATCTTGTTGGAAGATAAATTCGCTGCTTGATGACGCACGTGCGTCAATGGATGTTAAAAAAATTCTATTGCTGAACATTCATCCCCATACCATCAAAAATGTAAGACGCTAGCAACATTGTAATGTCAGCTGGAGTCTCCTTCGGAATCTTTCCATTTTTAAATTTGTATGCCACCTGTTTAATTATTATGTTTTACTATATTTCTGCCTGTATTCTGCGTAACAATCGCAGCTCTTTGGCTATTGACATGCACTTTTGCCCGAATTCGATAAATTTATTATCACCTTGCACAACTTCTCCGATAATGGATTACCGCGAACCATTTTGCACAAGTTAAATATTCGTAATCTCAGAAAATAAAATGTAGAAACAGCAGTAAAACAAAAAAAGTTATAATTTTGTTTATTTAAACAATAAAAGCAAAACTAAAGATCAAAACATACTAACAGTTTGAACCAATTACTCTGATTCCCTTGCTTTTTTCTATTATACGCACGTGCATTTTTAGTTTGAAATATTTATCATATGTCGAATAATGTATGATTTAAACAAAAAAAGTAGAAATAAATGTGTTCAATCTCCATTGATTCGACTTTCTTAACGACACCTTTTTGATATTGAGCTTAAGCAAAAATCTATGAATCTGGGCTTGTATGTTAATTTGTAAATTATACTTGCAGTCTTTCTTGATTTTGCTGGAATCTAACTGAAATAAAAACTTTCCAGATAATCTGTTATAATTGACTAATCATTTTGCAAATAGATAATGGCGTTTTTTGTTTATTTTGTGTAATACAACTTAATCTGCACCATATTTACTGTCATGTTCTGCCTAAACTAATACACACATATATAAATTTATATATCGTTACATATTTTAAATAATTATATGTAATATACACTCTATACCTGGATATATATAGTATGTAAGATCACACAAAAAAATGCCACGCTAATCAACAATAAACGGTCGTTGAATTATAAATAAATACATATGATTCCGGACAGACGAAACCGCATTAAAATCATTAAGCCTATTACAAAAACACACACTCACGCACTCAAGACAAATGTAAGAAAAACTGACACGCACGTGTATGTGTATGTATAAAAAGACGCGGTGCCGCAAAGTATCATTTCGAGTTAAATCACTAATTTGATTTGTTTCTTTTCGGCCACAAGATTCAACCCATAAAACAACAAAATAAAACGGGCTTATAATTTCCACTGCCGTTATATACATACCATGCCGCGCGCGTTTTTTTTTAATAATAAGTATAAGACATTTTATATATATATATATGTTATATACATTAGGTATATGTATGCATATAGGTTATAGGACCAGTATTACCAGACCATATTTTAAAATCATCATATAATTTGAGGCAATCAATTTCACCTCTTTGAGTCACGAAGCCAAATTAGCTCTTGAACTTCAAAGCGGCCGCTCGGGCTTTTATTTGTTTAAATGGTATTTATAAATAATATTTAAGAAAAGAGTTAGCATATAATTAGGCTTAGCGCACATCTCACATGAATTCCGTGGTGCACACACACTCACACACGCACAGATTTGTGAGTAATAATAGGCTTGTTTATATGTTTATGCGCGGTAAATAAATACTTGCGTAATGTGTTTGTGGGTTTTCGGTGTGGAGATGATTTTTTTTTAATTAGCTCGCTTTTGCGCTCAGAGGATGCGGTAAAGAAGCTGCGAAGACGTACCGACTGGATTCGCAGAAAACAAGAAATTAGTATACCACATAATTTTGATATACAAAATGACCATCAATCACATTAGGCCTGAAGAACTCACCCTGATTCTCTCACACAAACACACAAAAACACCGCATAATTGGTTACACAGTCATTTAGTAGTGCACCCCGCAACGCCGCCGGAGCACCGGGGTGCTTTGAGCAGAGCCGCTAACCCGCCCGCGCTATTGTGCACACCTTTGTACATACACACTCCGATACAATAAAACATACACACACAAACACAATCTCATTATTGAACTTTGCTTTGCGCGCGGCCGCCCTTCAAAGCATATATTTATATATATATATCGATCGTTCGCGCGTGAGATCAAGAACAACAAACACGATCTTGTTTTTCGGTACATGCATTTTACACACCTATATAGTATATATATATGTATATAATGTAATAATATGTTCACCTCATATATCAAACTAGCACCTATTGTTATAATTATTATTGGTTTTTGTTGCCTTTTTACGCAAACGTTTCTTTTATTCGCATTATACAAGTGTATATTTGTATGTGTGTGTGAACTCCTTTTGTCGAAGACTTTTTTCTTTGGGCACCGCACCGATCAAAACATCCGTTATTGTTCCACTCTTGTTTCGTGTGTGTGAACTCTTGTTATATGCATTTGGTAAACAGGCAGCGCCGCCATGCATTGTTAGCAAGTGCAACAATAAGATATAATAATAAAGAATATACATATGAGAAGAGTTGCCGCCACCTTGCTAAGGTGCAGAGTGTAGAGAGTACGAGTAAATATTACTTTTGCGGTTAACGACAAGGGTGCGAATGTTTTCGGTGACCGGACACAAAAAAGGGTTGACATTCGGGAGCAAACTTTCAAACATTTGTTGTTATGGATTTATAGCAAGTAGGTCAATTTAGATCCATCCAGAATTGTTGAACTGAGCTAATGGAGCTAATCTACTTATCATCGTCGATATTTTCTTATTTTCTTACACTGAATCTATTGGTATTTTTCTAATTGCGGTTCTTTTTAGGAGATAACCACATTTTGGTATAAATAAATTGATATTGATATATTGAGATATTGTGGTGATAATTCCAGCGGCTGTTTCGACAGCTCAGTAACAGTTATATTTTACGTGTACTAATGCTACGTTCAGACTAGCCACTTTTGTCGGTTTCTGTTTATTTATGGTACTTTTAAATAATTTATTGGTGGTTTATCTAATTATATTTATTCATTAAAACACTGACTTTGAACATTAAATACATTTAATTAAAATGATTTAATATTTGCGTCTGCATTTGACAAGTGATTTTATCCCTCGCTTTTCACCATACAAATTAAATATGCTTTTTTATAAAATGTTTCCAAAATACTTAATAATTATTTCTATTTAGAACTGTCAAAGATTAAATCATAGATTAAATAATAATAATAGTGATTATGAATGTTTCATAATATTTAAAATAGCTTACATAATAATAATGGTGATTGTGAATGA
This sequence comes from Bolitophila hybrida, assembly GCA_027564075.1. Lineage (NCBI taxonomy): Eukaryota > Metazoa > Arthropoda > Insecta > Diptera > Mycetophilidae > Bolitophila > Bolitophila hybrida. Next base: position 12,324 of record JANSTU010002082.1, read on the forward strand.
ACCTTTAAACAATAAAACTGTCAATGTCCAATTGTCAAACATATTTATACACAATGTGCACATGTTGCTTGTTCATTTTTGTGTTTATGTTTTTTTTATATTTTGCTGATTTGCACAATGAAAAACATTTATCAGAAAAACAATTGACTGAAAAATAATGGTTTTTCGGAAAATTGATATTTGGCCAATTTTTTTTTCTGGGAATTTACGGGGTACCATATTCAGCATTAATATTTGTATTTATTGTTGAAGCATATAAAAAAAAGGTGTCAAAAAAGTCCTGCGGTATTTTTATTCAATTTTCAATTGTTTTGTTCGATGACTATTTCCCAACGAGATGCCAACTTCATAATGCCCCTCTTATAGAAGCTCGCTTCCCTATTGGCAAAAAAACTAGGAGAGCGGCTTGAGATGCATTTTTGCCTTTGTCGTAGTAGTACTGAAAAATATGTCGGATTTTTTTTATTATTCTCGAACTACTGAACCAAAAACAACAACAACGTGTGTTAGACCTTTCCAACAAACTAAAGCATGACCCGATGCGATGAATACAACTAGAACTACGCGCTTGCAACGACACCTAGCTAAAATACCGCAAGACTTTTTTGACACTCTTTATATATTCGAATAATTAGCAAGCTGCAGTGGATTCCCATTTGTCTTCGTATAAATTAGAGGTAAGTTTTTTCATGTTGATTGTTTTTTGTTATGAAGTGCGCTAGTTCACCGGCAAAAAACATATTTTAATAATAGGTCGTTTTTATATTCTAGGTTCAGTTCGTACGGTCATTAGTCTAGTTTTGCCATCATCTCCAAGATATTTTTCTACAATTCTTCCTAATTTCCAGCGCATTATTAGACTTTCATTTTGACTAGCACAAGATCTCCTGCTTGAGACTCCTTCTTTCCATTTTGCCATTTAGTGCGCCTTTGAAGTTGCGAAATATAGTCTATATGAAAACGTTTCCAAAATTTGTAATTTGATAAATAGTCTACATTTACATACGCGAAATATGTTTTACTGGAAAGTTTACTTATTGCGGAATACCAATTAATGCTTTTCCAACAAGACAATGTGCTGGTTTGAGCACATTTAGATGATCTGGATCTTCCGTTAGATGTGTACATCTCCTATTTGTGCAAGAACTGTTGTCATTTCTTCAAATGTAAGTGACCTATCCTGAAGAATTCTTCGTAGGTGGTGCTTAGTTGATTGTACCAAACGCTACCACAAATCACTATGATGTTATCAGATTAAATATTTGACGGTTTTATTTCTTCGACTCGAAAACCTTGAAAGCTTGTGTGTAACATAATGGGTTCTGACATATTTATCCCAGCTGCTGGCAAATCACACATAATTTGTGTTTGTGCCTTAGGTGATTGTTTGTGACAAGTAACGCAATTATATGGGATATACTATTTTATTTTATTTCTACCATTATTGCTCCAGAATTGACGTCGCAATAAATCGAGCGTTACTTTTGTATTCCACCGCATGTAATGTCCGTTAGTGCCTTCTGTGCATCTTCAATTATCATTTCATTAAATAAATGTTTGGATATTTTTCATCTACCGTTAATGTTATAAAATGTTTTAATCTGCCACCAATATTAATAAAATTACCATTACCATTATTGTCTAATTTTGGGTTTAATTTTTACAAATATGATGTTCAATTTACTAAGCTATAAATCTCATTTTGTATTATTTTTATCCAAAGTGTGCAAGCATTTCTAATCTCAATAGTAGACAATTCATGTTATTTTAAGTCGTATTTCTTAGAGTTTTTGCAGTTTTCAAAGAACTTTATAACAGGCGATTTTACCTGCAGAAGTTTGTTTAAAGGTGAATATATATTTAATAAAGTCTCTTCGCTCTTGTTATTGTATTGTTGTTGTTTTTTCCTGTTTTCTCTCAATGTCATTGTCCGGAATTTCTGGTGCTGTAGGCCAGAAACTGTGACTTTCTTTTAACCATATAGGCCAATGCCACCACAAATCGTGACCTTTCAATAGGGATTTTCCTCTGAAATTACATGATACCATTAATTCATGTTTATAGCGTTTTGTGTTTATCTACCACTCTATTCGCAACAACTATTAGATTATGAAGGATGTCTCCGCATCCAACCTAAAACTATGGTCAAGCCTGTCCATGCATACATTTTAGATGATTCGATTGATAACGCTCGGCTGACGGTATTTCAGCTACATGTACAGCACCGCACAGTTCAAGTATCGGTATACTGATTGTTTGAATTGGCGATACTCGAGTTTTAGATGGGATTATGTGTGTAAGGTGTAATAAAAAATCAAACAACCGGCTTCACCAACCAAATAGTGTCGTAAATAATATTAAAAATGAATGTTAGATAAATCAGCATTATCATGAATCATTTTTTTTTGCTTTGAAACGATACCTATGTTTCATAATTTCCTAAGAAACTATTCAATTTCAACTCGTGAAAGTTTAATATCATTACGGTTATGTTGTCCCGATGTATCCAGAAAAGATGTTTTTGCTCCTAAAGCTTGTGGTTCGTGAGCTTCCAAATAAATTTGTAATTCTGTAAAATGATCTTCATAGCACGATCGACACTTTTGCTCAATTGAACGTTATTTCCATCAACTAAAAAAAAATTTAAAGGTTCTATTGTATTCTTTGATGGGCATAATCGAATAAGCTCATGATGACCTTACTTACAAATACAAATAATTTATCACTTATATTTATTTATTTATATAACTACTTTAATTATTTTGATGTGATTTACAACATATAAGGTAGGTTTGTTTAATTTGTTATTTTCTTTTTTTTTTGCCGTCTTATAAAGTTTTCTCTCGCTTTTCGCAATACAAATTAAATAGGATATTTTTTTATTAAAGCGCCTTCAAAATCTTTCGAAAATTCCTAATATTTATTTATTTCCATTTAGAACTGTCAAATAATTATATAATGCAAATGTTTGATCTGTGAGAACAATTGTGCAACTATTATGCGACAACAAGAGAAGTCGCTGTGTATGAACGCCAAAAGTTGTTGAAAATATTTTTTATATTTTTTTAGCTTTAAAGTTTAATATACGTATAAATGTAAATTATTTCTATAAACTTATAATATTTAATAAAAAAAGTCTGAATGGCGAATCTGACCTCTCGCCAAAGTATGAGAGTTCTCAGAAATTCCCTCTTAGGGATGGAGAAGAGTGTTATATAATAACCGGGTAAAGATTTTCATAGGGGTAAGCCTAATTGTTTAAAAATTCTCAAACAAAACTTTTATTGAACACCCCACCATCAGCGTTTGAACCTTTTTCTCCGTAAATCGGTTTGTATTCCGCATCTGCAACTACCATTAAAACGATTCTGTGGGTTCCTTCTAGGAGTTCTGCCAGTGGTCTGAACCAGACCAGCGGTAGTGTAGAAACTGAATCAAACCCAACACCAACCCAGCATACGACTCCAATAATTTTCCGGAAACACCATGTCAAAAAGAAACAGATCGCGGAAGATATTTGGACATCTTGCAACAAGCCGTAAAAGCCATAGATTTTACATCGACTATTTTTTTAAATAAATTAAAAAAGTTATGAGCTACACTGACCTGTAATAATAGGATATAAATTATTAGATAGCAATAATCCAATGATAAACAGTAAGAATCAGATCAGTCTTGCGTGTATCGATGATACTTGTAAATCGAGCAATAAACACATAATAGCAATATTTCATTGTGTAATAATCGCAAAGCCAATAAATATTTTTTACATATGCATTTATTTTATACCTGTTGGTATCATACATTTTTTGGACCGCTGAACGGTACCCAACTAATATTTTAAGCCAGATAATGCACATTTACGGCACAAGTTTTGCACTAATTAGCCATTATGACAATGCTAAATAGCCAGACTGTGCATACATTTTAGTAAAAAATATGCACAAATTTGACAATGTGATAATAGACGCTTATCATGAAAATTACTAACAATTTAGTCATTGTAAATACTTATTAGCAATCATTATTATTTAGCAGTTAAATCTGCTCTCATTGGATCCTTTAATCCCTTGTGGGACATAGGGCCAGTGTGCGATGCCGCACACCGGATTCATTGACCATTACGGGTTCACACGAGTGATAGTATAGGATAGTATAGCTTCTCTAATATGGAGGATTTTTATAATTATATATCTATATTCTATAATTATACTAGGACATTGTGTCAAATTGAGTTTCAGTAACAAAATGTGAAAGATCATCATGTAGCTGTTAAAATCCTGATATGGATATGAATTTTAATAATAAGAATCGCATTCCATCTAGCATAAATATACTCAATCATAAAGTAAATCATACACAAACACAATATATTATAATAAATATTATTATTGTATCGCATATTTATCATTCATTCACATTATTATGCGTCCAAAATAAAAGCATTTATTTATATTTCATATTTTTCCTACATTCAGCCGCACAGTCCAACAATGAATTTCATTTTCAGAGATGATTAATGATAGTTATAATACTGTGCAGATCTATTCGCTCCCCACCAACAAAAAAAAAAACAACAACGAAAACACAGTCATCATTCATGCCGCACGATTTCACGAAAAATACAATTACACAAGGACGAAATAGACTTCCTTTGACTTTTGTAATAGTTTGGTTAACTTGAGGCGACCCAGCAATTAGCTTTAAGCCATACGGATTTTTGTCTCTCTTTCTTGCTGCTGCTGTGTTTTTTCCTGTTGTTAAAATAAGCTACACAAAATAAACTTTAAAACACAATTTAATATGCTAAATAACTTTTATACTACAAATGTTTCTGTGTATTTACTCATTTATAAATTATAATTAATTCGAATGCGCACCACACGCGCTATGCCACTTTGCTTCTGACTCTGGCTCCCCGAAATGCGTAAGCTCCCACTATACATCAACATTAAATCCTTAATTAGTGAGTCGGCCATGTCATAAATATTCAAATCAAAACTTTGAAAGCCAATTATGAATTCTGAATGTAAAATGTTCTACAACAATTATATTCCAAATAGCTATGCGCTCTGCGCGAGCCATATGCTCGGGATGGAGTTGTATATGTTTTGAATACTTTATTTATGCCATCAACGCGCACAAGCTATACCACCCCAAACCCGAAACGATGCGCCCGCCACTGTGTCACCCACTCACCCACGCCAACCCCGTTCGTTTTGCTATAGGTCGTTCTCTCTGTATAATATGTTTTGTTTATAAACGGGTTAGAGCTCTCGTATACATAATATAACAACATATTCATTTATAAACAGACTGAGTGGGTGTGTGTGTGTATGTGTATGTGTTCGACCCTTTTGCCTATTTTCATTTATTTTAGTATGTACTTTGCGTCTAGATATTTTGAATCAAAATTCTCTTATGCCTTTCTTATGTAAAGTGCATGTATATAAATATATGTATATATATATATATATATACATGTATATGAATTTAGTATATGAATATATTAAATGTATTGTGTACACGGAAAATTTATGAGCTGTGATGGCAGAGTACATAATGTACTATATATACAACACACAACATTTAATAAATTCCAAAAAAGGGGTAAAATGAGAGCTGAATAACAAAATTAAGTTGGCCGCAAGAAGTCTTGACTTTTGTATATTCATATCGCGTTCTCTTTCATTAAAAAAATATAAAAAAAATAAAAACTTTATATATTTTGAACTTTAGAGAAAGTGTAGCATTCTTCATGTGTATCAATATTATTTCTGAATTGCTTTGCTTTTTTATTACAAACTTTATTTCATCTGCAGCCATTATTATGAATATATCTACATTAAGCAGAATCTGTATCAATCACTGAATTTCTAGAAATATTTAAGCAAGGGTTATCCAATAGGGACGGGTTGATTTTGACGACCATGTTTTTGATTTATAAAATGTGTTATTTATTATTAAAATAGTGAATATGGTAAATTATAGCGTCGAGCAACTCGTTCAAATGACAAAAGTTTATTATCAAAATGGGTTTTTTCTTGTGTCCTTCTCAGTCCTTTCTAAGGGCAAAATTCGCGATTTTGGAACTATTCCAATCCACACGAGATCTAAGCGCCAGATTAATCTAAAATTTAACCGCCACCTAGCGAAGCCGCAGTTTCTATTTAATCTATGTTCTAATCCATCAGATAAATAGTACAAAGCGATGATCAATCTCGAGAGCTGTCAAATGGTGATAGTCTACGTAGGCGCTGTACAATAATCTTAACAAACAGCACCGATGTTTTCAGTCAAAAAGAAATATTTTGGTGAAAATATTTTTTCAAAATCTAATAGGTCTACAACTAAGTTTTAAAGGTAAATTCATGATTTTTCGAGCTTTATTGTTCAAATATCAAAACAATCTT
>JANSTU010002093.1:0-18734 GCA_027564075.1 Bolitophila hybrida
TGAAAAGTCAAACCGTTTGTGTTTTATTAAAAAAAAAAGTTGAAGCGCACCTATTGAAAAACCCTTTACATACATATTTATATAGTTTTGTTGTATGAGTGAGTGTGCTATCGACTGAGACTGCGTTATTTATATTTGAGTGTATACACATATACTTTGCATATATTAAAGTATATCGTATAAATTACACACAATTATGAATGTACGCGTGTATTAATAATAGGTTAGAGCTAAATTTAGTAATATATAGTTTGCACTACCTATTTACATTATATACAATTAATTTTCATACTCTTTTATGTGGCCCATGTGTGCATATGTATGTTATTTTAATGAATTTTGCAACGATATTTTTATTTATTTATTATATATGATATTTTAGTTTTTTTGGCATGGCATTGTTATTATTGTATGTTGTATTGGGCGAGAGCAATCGTTCAAGGATATATCTCATGATGTTCTGCGCCGCACAGTGTGACCAAAATAAACTTAATTGTAAATCGATTGCAAAACACAAATTTATATTTAAATGGTTATATAGATTATTTGATAATTTTAGATAATTTCTATGCATATCGAGAATTTCGAGATTTTTATCGTTGGATTCATAAACAACGATAATCAAGCAATTGAGTCAAAAAAATAATAAATAAATCCACAAAGTAAAATGCGTCAGCTGTGTTTCGACACATATAGTAATCCCTGGAAATTCATGAAAGCCACTCATCTCATTGGATCCCGTAATTCCTTGTGGGACATAGGGCCATTACGGGGTCACACGACTGGTCAGGTCATACTAATGTCCTGTTTGTGGTGTGCTACTCCTATTGGAGCTACTTTTGCTACTTTTGTGTGCGATGCCGAACACCGGATTCATTTACCATTATGGGCTCACACATGTGCTACATTTAAAAATCCTTCGGTGTGCCGGTATCTCCCATATATATTGTTAGTTAGTGCCCTAGCAATATACGCTTGAAAAATACATTGAAAAGTGGGAAAATTTAGGTCAAATTTAAAAAAGTTTAAGCTGTGTTCTTCTTTTCAGACGATGAACTAGAAATCATGTAGTACAACAATAACGGTACTTATGATCTGAAAAAAAAATCTGCCTCTTATCTAGGGATAGTCTTAGATGAATACCTTACAGCTTAATGGGTCCAAACTGAGACCTGCGTGCGACCGTTCTTAAAGAACGTTATACCCTAAACTGCCCTAAACTGAAATATAAAATCTAGAAGAATATCTATCGTTTTGACCTCACACTAACAAAGCCATTAAAAGGGATTGTCCAGTCAGGCTGAGCATATCAAGAACGCAGGTTCGTTCACTGCAAATCACCAAAAACATACGCTAGTAGTCCTAGTCCCACCATTGTTCGGTACCTCATTGCTAGTCGAAAAAACGAAAGTTACAAAGCTTCGATAAAGTATTATCATGAAGACACTCATTTACATATTTGAGAAAAAAAGAATAGACCAATTAGCTATACATACAATAATGTCCCTATTTCCTTTATTTACACACTGTACTTGTCCTATTCATTCATTTGTGTTGTTGACTGAACATAGTTTTTCACTTCCTCAGGAATTTTATCTTAAATTGTAATTTAAATACCCCATATGTCCCATATAGAAAGCTGTCATATGTCAACTCTATAAATAATTAATAAATGCATTTAAATTACAAAATAACTTACATAAATAAATGCTTCTTAAACATACACAACATTTGTTTATGTTTAAAATTTTTTGAAATTCCAAAGAAATACGAATGTGACTAAATATCTTGGTCTGTTAATAATAAATAAATTTTCCACTAATTTTGGCGAATGACAGCCTAAAATGGCTTTTGAATCATCCTCAGGATAAAATCCTGACAAAAAGTTACATTTTCCTGACGTAAAGTCTTATTTTTGAAAAACTACAAATCACACGATGCCGATAATGTATAGTCTCACTACCGTAAAGTCTCTTAAGATTAATTCTTCACAACCTTAGTGAATATTAAAACAAAAATAAATAAAAATTATTACTATTATCGAATTACTCATAATTAGACTATTTAAATATTATAATGTACAACAAACGTATTTTTATTTTGCAGCAAAGTAAAACACAGAAACCAAGTCCACCGGATCCGCCCGACAAAATGGACTTCGATACAAACAGTGTGGACAGCTGCTCGACGACGACCTCCAGCCGAACGGCCAGCAGCAGCGGGGGTATTCTCACACGAGCCCGCAAGAACAAACCAACAATTTCACCAGATCCACCGGCCGTGATCGATCGTAAAACTGTGAAAAAGAAAACCGTTACATTTAAAAATATCCTTGAGACCAGTGACGATGTAAACATCGTAAAAAAAGTATACTGTCCGGACAAGGTGCCGGCCGTGCCGATCATCAAAATTAACAAGAATCGTGAAGATCTCAGTCGCTCCGAACGATTTGCTCGCGGTGATATTGTGATGCCATCTCGTCTTACAGAGGTTCTTAAGAACTACAGTGCAAATCATATCGATAAGCTGAACATGTTGACATTCAAGTCTGCTAACACAGATACTGAAGCTGAGACTGCTGTCGAAGAACAGGCCACCGTGGATTTTACATACAACAAGCCTAGTGTAGACTCACAGATTCCGGCCACGCAGGTCAGTGGCGAGAAACGATTTGTATTGCCTACACGCAGTGCGCACTCGTGTCGTGTTATCAAACCAAACAAACGATTTATGGACGACACTGAAGAAACAACAACCAGCAAGACTAAATCAAAGGGAGTTCGAAATATTGAAAAACAATCGAAGAACATCAAGGATCAACGTGCTGAAAATGTGATAAATAAAACTGTGTCGTCTAAGGTGAATCGTAGCAAATCGGACGAACAGGATGTAACAGAATCCGAAGCATCGCAAACAGCCTCGGACGGAAGCGGCTCAGGTACAAATTTTAAATTTGCTAAGATTTTAATATGCAATTTCGATTTTATAGCTTTAAGCGCGGATATTCTGCGAAGCACATGTTGTGTCTTGTGTCTTCTTATTTGCTTCTTTCGGTGTTTAGTTTTTTTTTTTTGTTTCGCAATTTCTTCAGAAAAGGTTTTAAAGGCGACGTCTTCGTCGTAAAAATGAGTTATTATTTTAACGTTTGAGTGCCATGCATATGTTAAATTATGTTTGCAAATGTTTTTCAGACGAATACGATTCACAATCCGATGAAGAGCAAGCCGACAAACCTGCCGCCGCTTACAATCCGTTCTCTTCACCAAACAATTCTACAGTTGTGTTGCCGCTTTCATCGTCGAAGCTTATCTTACGACAACCGCGCCTGCAGTTTTACTCAACGCTTAGCTCAACGAATCCTACCAGTTCTGATGGACCGTTCTCCTTGAATCTCAGCAACAGTATTACATCTGGATCACCAGCATTGAGTTAGTATTTCATAATTTATCCAACATCTGAGTGAAATGTTACCTATTTCTATTGTTTGTGAACAGCTTCCGTTCCTTTGGCCACAATCGTATGTGGAGTATGTGGCACAGTGTCCAGTAGCTGTAAGCCACAGAATCAATCACGTAAGTTTGGCATAAACTCATGCGAAGCTTGTAGGAAGTTTATCTCAAAGTCCATAAAAAAGCTCACATCAACGTCTACATCATCGTCTCCGGCTGAGCTCCAATGCGATAAAAACGAAGGTGTGTATTTATTTTAAATTCAAAATCAAAACCGCCTAATACCGCTGTTTTCTTAAACATAGGCACCTGTATCATCTCACCAATCAGTAATATCAAACACGCCAAGCAAGTTCGTAACACCTTCAAGGATCGGTGTCATGCATGCTGGCTGAAAAAGTGTGTGAAAGCTTTTCAGGTTCCGTCTGGTCTGCGTACCAGAATAATCGCCACGCTGCCACCAAAGATGCGTGACATCGACACAGCCAGCTGTAACAGTATGATGTCGCCGTTTAGCATTAAAATGGAAACAGCCGAACCAAGCAGTACAAATATATTTTCGAGTGTTAGCAGTGGTAGTCACCGAATGTTGGGATGGCCGACGGACGTGGATTCAGTAGATTTTAAATCGACCAGCATACAAGGCCAACTTCAAAAAACAGTCTCACTGGTTAATCCACTGTCCGAGAACAACTCAACATTTGGATCATCACCTCTACAGAAACCAACAATAGCTGAGAAACCGGTTATTATGACGTCCTCGTGTCCAGAGCCAACAACGGCATCGACAACAACGCCATTACCAAAAGTAATGTCGACTGCAGCTGTAACCGAGACAGCTGGACCGAAGAACAAAGAATCGAAGCCATCGGGCACTAACAAATCTGTGATTAGCTCAACGAAGCAAACAAAAGAAATCGAAGAAATCAGTAGGCTTAGGATACGAAAGAAGGAACGTGCACCAGTGCCTGTAATAACAGCTGCAGCAATACCACCTCCTGTAACCGAGATACCAGATACAGTGGTAGCACCGGTAGTTGTTGCGACTGTGGTAACTGAACCAGCAAAACGACAACGCATCGATTTGAAGGGACCACGCGTGAAGCATGTATGCCGTAGTGCATCGATTGTACTCGGTCAACCGATAGCAACATTTCCTCATGATCATGAATCTCCGCTATTGGAGAGCATGGATACACCACCACGACCCGACTCACCGAGTGCCATACTCGTCGAAATGCAACAAACTGCTATGATCGCTGAGCAACAACAACAAATCGCTGCCTGTACGGACTGTGTAGAGAGCTCTCCGTTGAGTCCACCGGCTACACCGATTACAAGTCAAGAGGATGATACAACCGAAGAAACGACACCAGAAAAACGACCGTTGCAATCGGTTGATATATTTGACACCAAGCCAGACATACCGGAAGCAGCAATTGTTGAGGTGTCAAATGTTAGGAAGATCTCCGATGAATCTCTGAAACCCATGACAAGGAAGGTTACGCGACCTGCGCTCGTATCTACAAACTCCATGTGTACCAGTAACAAACAATTGAATGCCTTTAGTCGGAAGCAACTGAAACCGGTTGTCCTGGCGCCACCATTAATCTCGATAGACTTCTGGGAAAACTACGATCCTGCCGAAGTAAGTCAAACCGGATTCGGTCTAATCGTTTCCGAACGTGTTCCATTACGTGCTCTTTGCTTTCTATGTGGCAGCTGTGGTGTTGATCCGTTAATATTCTGCGTGTGTTGTTGTGAACCATACCATCAGTATTGTGTCGAAGATGAGTATAATATAAAACCCACCGCACTGGACGACACAAATCTCAGTATGGCAGACATGAGCATGAACGGCGTGAATACATCACATAATGCACAGCTAAGCAGTCGACTGAATTGGTTATGTCCACGTTGTACGGTCTGCTATACATGTAATATGGCATCCGGATCGAAAGTACGCTGTCAAAAGTGTCAGAAGAATTACCATTCCACATGCCTTGGAACGAGCAAAAGACTTCTGGGTGCCGATCGTCCATTGATCTGTGCAGCTTGTTTGAAATGCAAGAGTTGCGGTACAACGAATGTGTCCAAGTTCGTTGGTAATCTACCAATGTGCTCACAATGTTTCCGACTACGTCAGAAGGGCAACTATTGTCCGTTGTGCCAAAAGTGTTATGAAGACAATGACTTTAATATAAAAATGATGGAGTGCGGTGAATGCAGGCGCTGGGTTCACGCCAAGTGTGAAGGACTTACAGATGAACAGTACAATATGCTTAGTGTGTTACCCGAGAACATTGAATTTATATGTAAAAAGTGTGCAAAGAACAATTGCTCTGCGGATATGTGGAGAGACGCAGTGGCAGCTGAATTCAAATCGGGACTTTTAAGTGTTGTACGTTTGCTTAGCAAGAGTCGACAAGCTTGTGCATTGCTTCGGCTGAGTCCACGCAAAAAGGTCGGATCGTGTATATGCAAACCGATACAAGGTGGCGGAAATCGTAGTATTCAATTTCGTCGTGGATCCCAGGAATGCGATGAACAAATCGATGTGTACAGGAATTCGCAGGAGGCCGAGCAAAGTGTGACACAATGTTTTTGTTCGGCTAGCAAAAATAATACACCACTTATTTCGCCAAGTCTTTTGGATATTAAGCAAAAAGTGAACGGAAACGAGTATTTCTCGCTGGCTGACTTCAACTATGACATGAATCTCATTACAAATGCTGCTGCATGTGAGGATCTTATAACGGCATACAAAGAAATTTTGAGTGAGACATTTCCATGGTTTCAGAATGAGACTAAAGCCTGTACAGATGCTCTTGAAGAGGATATGTATGAATCATCCTGTAATTTCACTACTCCTAGTGTAGACACTGCTGATCAGCAGGTGCCAATGATTGACATTCCTGAGGATATTGATGATTACTTCTATGAAGGTTACGACACAGAGGACACCCGAACATGTATGTTTTGTAAAGGAGTCGGTGAGCGAACGTGCAGCCAAGATGAGTCAAGATTGCTCTTCTGTGGCCAAAACAGTTGGGTACACACAAATTGTGCTATGTGGTCTGCTGAGGTATTTGAGGAAATCGATGGCTCGCTTCAAAACGTTCACAGTGCAATCTCTCGCGGACGCCTTATCAAGTGCAGTGTTTGCAGCAATAAAGGAGCAACGGTGGGGTGTAATGTGCGAACATGTGGTGAGCATTATCACTATCCGTGTGCCCGTAGTGCTGGATGTGCATTTCTCGTGGACAAAACAGTATACTGCCCGCAACACATATCTGATGCCACTAAAAATAAGAGCGCTATCGAACGTAACTTTGAAGTGCTTCGACCGGTATACGTTGAGTTAGATCGAAAGAAAAAGAAGTCAATAGATCCGGCAAAAGTTCAATTTCTTATTGGATCACTGCAAGTACAGCAATTGGGAAGATTCGTTGCAAATCTTTCAGATAACATTGATATCATTGTGCCAGCTGATTTTCATTGCACCCGTCTGTATTGGTCCTCGAAGGAACCGTGGAAAATTGTCGAGTACACTGTTAAAACTTTTGTGGAAAACAATAATATCAGTCAACAATTAGACTTGGGCCGAAATTTTACTGTGGATCATTCACATCATTATACGTCCGTACAGTTAGGCATTAGTCAGATATCTCGATGGCACCGCAGTTTGTTAACAGGCGAGGAGTTTGACTATAACATTATGCGACAAGAACGGTCTGCAATGAAGCTACTTATGGAAACGTTTAGTGGAAGTAGCAGTGCCGATGAAACTAACGAGGATGAGCCACAAAATAATGCCGATCTATTGCCACCCGAAATAAAGGACGCCATCTTCGAAGATCTGCCACACGATATTCTCGATGGCATTTCAATGTTGGATATATTTCCTAAACTCATGACATATGAGGATCTGGTAGCTATTGATAATAAAAACGAGGTATACTTGAACAGTGATTTATTACGTGACGGCAGAGAGTACAATATGTCTGATGATGATATGGACGGTACACAGAAAGACTATGATAGTTGGATGGGCAGTACAATAGCTATGAATCACGTTGAAGATGCTCTATTATCAGCAGCTCGTCCGCATAGTAGTTCTGCTCTGCGAGAGCTTAAGCGTAGCAAATCGGAAGTTTTCTCACGCACTGTTGCAGCATCACGTAGTCACCAGAGATCGTCTAGTTTGACTTGGAACTGTAAACTAGATTCAACTGCAGCGGCAAAGCGTCGTAAAATGTCACGCATTGATTTGCGGACAATCTCTGACGGAATGTTTATGACAGTAGGTCGTTGTAAAGAGGATTCATCAGCCACAAATATTGCCGAACGAAGAAGATCACTGCAGAATGAAGAGATTAAAAATAAGAATTTTAGTTGGAGTGCAGCAACTGAATCTATGTCGTCTCGGGACATTTTAGATAAACTGAAAATCTCACAATTAGACGGTATGGATGAAGTGTCCAGTGGTAGTGAAAGTGGTTCACCAATACATGACTTTTCGATGAATATTACATACGATCCAAACACTCGTGAATCTCCGGTTAAATGTGACAGATGCCATTGTACCTATCGTACATATGATTCGTATAATCGACATCTATCCACCTGTGAACCTTTATCGACTAGTGAAAGCGAATCAGAAACACCACTATCACCCGATATGATAAACTCACCGCAGCAGCAGAACATGATTATCACATCCATGTCCGGCCAGGAATACTGTAATATGCCGATTATGTCATCACAACATCAAGCCCAGCAGATATATAATTTTAATGGGCAACAAATCAATCCGATATCAATTCAAAACATGCAGGGGCATCCGATACAAATAAATAATAGTCATCACTTGCAGAACAGCCAACAATCGATGCAAACGTCCATTGGGCTTCAGAATCAATGTGTTAGTGGAATTCCAATACAACAATTAAATCAAAGTATGATTCTGAATCCTACTAATGGCCAGCAACAGCAAATATTCACGACATCACAGCCACTGAACAATTTACAGCAGCAACTGTTTCCAATGCAGAATATTACGCACACAACAAATATCAACCAATACACTACAAACACAAATGGAACCATGGAGATTCAGGGAAAGTCACAGAATCAACAGCAGCGGATAGCTCCGGCACCACAACAGACTATTACGCTTCCAAACGGAATAAACATACAAACCTCTCAGCAGCCCATGATGTCACAACAACCTCAGATCATAACATTTTCGCAGGCCAACAACAATAATCCACAGATAATGACCATTACTCCAAACACACAACAGAATATGTCCAATTTCACTACAAACCGTTCGATTCAACAACATTCATCTCCATACAAGAATCAGCTCATTCTGCCACAACCCGATAAGTCGGCCAAGCGTATGATGCCGAAACCATTACAACTCTCTCCAAGCAATGCAATGCGTAGTGGCAGTGCCAAGAATCGTCCTACCGTTAACAAGGCTATACAGATCAAACGGACTATCGTTAAAGCTGCTGAGCCAAAACCAATTCAGATATTTAACCACCCGCAACAACCCCAATCAACATCGATTGGCAATAATGTGATCTTGCAACAGACGAACAATAATCATCAGCCAATTATTCTGCAACAGCTTAACCAGAACCAGGGCAACATTATGCAGTACTTGGATCGCAATAATCAAATGCAGTACATTGCAATGCCCTCAACCGCCAACGAATTCAAACCTGCACAGACGCAATACCTAACACCGAATCCTCTTGTACCGGGCACCTTTCAAATTCACAACGCCGATAACAGTGGAAATTTGATGCTCGCCAATACGACCGGAGGCATTCAGGTTCTTCCTAATGGTACCCTGCAACTGACACAACCACAACAGCCACAGGTAAGAAATAAAAAATGCTTGTATTTCATTTATTTTTATTAATCATTTACTTCGTTTTAGGTGATTGGCACTATAATTCAACCACAATGCGGCATGATGGCTGGTGATCAAATGGTGCTAGGATCGACACCACTCGAAATGGGAATCAATCCGGCAACGGGTTGTATGATGCTCACCAGTCAGCCAATGTACTATGGTCTCGAAACTATTGTCCAGAACACGGTGATGTCTTCGCAACAATTTGTTTCCTCTGCAATGCAAGGTGTTCTCAGTCAAAATTCGAGCTTCTCGGCAACAACCACTCAAGTCTTTCAGGCAAGCAAAATCGAACCAATTATGGAAATGCCTCAGGGTTATGTGGTAGTAAACAGTGACGGTACAATTATGCAACCACAACCTGGTCAACAGCACAACATGCTCGCCTCTTCCAATGTCTTACAGCAAACGTTGCCACAAATCCAACAACATCATCAACAGCAACAACAGCAGATTTCGCAATTACAACAGATGCAACAGCTCCAACAACAACAACAACCATCGCAGCGAATTCAACAACCTCAAGCACAGCCTGCACCACAAACTGCTACCTGGCGACTGATCGATGATAAATCAACAATGCAAATAGTACCACAGACACAGGCGACCGTTGTTCAACAACCTCAGCCACCGCAGTTAGTACAGCAAATTCGGGCTGTTCCATCACCGAAACCCATTGCTAAATCGGCACCAATGGTAGTGTCCAAAATGACCAACTCAAACAAAAACTTCACAAACATAACAAGCCAAAACCAAAACGAGCAAAGATCTACGCAAATTATTCTGCCTAAGCCAATGAGTACTGTAGCAACAACCATTATTGACGGTCAACACTACGTGATTCAACCTAGTTCCAACTCCAAGGCTCACCTGATGACCAACACCACCACCGGAAGTACACAAATGCAGTGCACACCGCAAGCAGTACCCGTTCCTCCGATCAGCCGAAAAATAGCTGTACCGAAAGCAACCGTGGTCAAACCAAAAATTATCAGCAAGCAAATTGTAACTGCTAAAGTGTCAAAGCATCAGCATATGGTAAGCAAAGTGCATTCCATCGCCTCTATGCATGATAATACAACCCCTATCACAGCAGTGCAACCTAAACAACCGCTACATCTGCCACAACAAAATTCCCAGCCGATGCCTCAGCAGACAATCGAACCAACAATGTCCAATTCAATCGCGATTCATGAAATGCCCATGTACTCAAAACAAAACTCATACGAGACAATGGATCACGAAGTTGTCGATATGCTTCCAAACAATGCATGTCAATCTCAATACGATGCTGTCGCAAATATCACAACGGAACAGTCTCACATGAACAACATTCAATCGCAACAGCAAACGGCACAAACAACAATTGTTACACTATCACATCCAAACAACTATCAAACTATCACACAGTCGTCATATAGCTCTGCGCCGAGTAGTCAGACAACGCAGTCAATCACCTTACCTACGACGGCTAGCATTCAGTTGCCAAGTGCACCGTATGCACCATCATATTCTACTGGAATTCCAACGAATGTCGTTAATCCCATTCAACAATACACTAGTTATCCGAATCAGAGACCAACCAATCGAGTACTTCCCATGCAAACGCAGCACCAGAAGAATACTATCACAGCATCTACCGTAAGCGCACCAAAGTCACAAGACCGCAAGAAAGTAACATCAAGCATAAGCAGCATTGACGAAACAATACGTGATGTATCGAAATCTATGCCCCTACTAGAAGAACCAGAACCAATGATTCTCCACGAACCGCTGGTAGATGTAAAGCAAACAATGCTCAATCAATCAGTAACAAATCTACCAATCACCGACGAAATGGACATTGACAAAATCATTGCAACGGACGATGAGGTAGTAGATGACACAGTATTGATTAAAAACACTTTCTCTGACATTGTGAGCAGCACAGATGATGTATTCGATAAACTGAAATGCGAAGGTCAACAGACCTCGTACGGTAGTCCGATAAAAATTGAGGTAACCACATCAGCTGCAGAAATAGAACTAAAACAAACAATTTCTGAAATGATACAGAATCAGGAAGATCAAGAAGCGAAGATAGTTCTTGAACAGAACAACAGCAATTTGTTTCCTATATCTGAAGAATCTGAAGAAACACCAATGGAATCGTTAGACCAACCAGAAGAATCCATGCCTGACGATAGTACGGATGAAGCAGATCAAAAGGAAAACCAAAATCCAGAATGTAATATACGATCGGCGCCGAAAGATCCGAAACCAACGCTAAAACTAACTGGACCGCGAATGCTGTACGAAATACAGTCGCAGGACGGCTTTACTTACAAATCTACGTCCATTTCAGAGATTTGGGAAAAAGTTTTCGAAACGGTACAGTTGGCTAGAAAGGCACACGGCTTAACACCGCTACCGGAGGGACCATTAGCAGATATGTGTGGTCATCAGATGCTTGGTCTCAAGACAAATGCACTTAAGTATTTGGTGGAACAACTACCGGGCGTTGAAAAATGCTCGAAGTATACACCGCGTTATCATAAGAAATCGCCGAGTCTCGTTTCGGCGGCCGTATCGTCATCGGGATACTGCTCGGACTCGGAAGAGTTAAAAGAGAATGAATATGGTGCGTCACGTTGTGAGGGCTACAAAAAACGATCCGAGTACGATATGTTCAGTTGGCTAGCGTCTAGGCATCGCAAGCAGCCTATTCAGATTGTTGTGCCACAAACCACAGACATTGAGTTGATTCCAAGGTATGTCTGTTAAATATATTTTCTTGGACAATATTACATTTTTTTTAATGTTTACAGAAGAGGAACTGGAAGTAATCTTCCAATGGCTATGCGCTACAGAACACTTAAAGACACATACAAGGAAACAGTTGGCGTATACAGGTCACACGTGCATGGTCGCGGTCTGTTTTGTCACCGTGACATTGAATCTGGTAAGTGGAATTGTTTTTGTTTTAAATAGATTAAGTTTTAATTTTAAATTTACTGTCATAGGTGAAATGGTTATTGAGTACGCTGGCGAGCTCATTCGATCAACGCTCACTGATAAGCGGGAACGCTACTACGATGGCCGTGGCATCGGCTGTTACATGTTCAAGATTGATGAAAATCTAGTGGTGGATGCCACAATGCGAGGCAATGCTGCAAGGTTCATTAATCACTCATGCGAGGTAATAATCGCAATACTTTTTATTGTCTGCGAAATAGTTTCTAATCGTACATTCCTTTTTTTCAGCCGAACTGTTATTCCAAGGTCGTGGACATTCTGGGGCACAAACACATAATCATTTTTGCATTGCGTCGCATCGTCCAGGGAGAGGAGTTGACGTACGACTACAAGTTTCCATTTGAGGACACAAAGATTCCGTGTTCATGTGGCTCGAAAAAGTGTCGAAAGTATTTGAATTAATTGGTCAGATTGGTTTTCGTGTCCAAAAATTGCATTTATTACCACTATGAAAACACACACACACACACACACACACACACTAACACAAAGAAGAAAAGAAAAAATATTGTCCTATACTTAACAGTATTTTAGGTTATGTCACTAGGAATCACATTGTATATATATAAATGTATAGTTTTTATTTTAATATTAAGAAATCGAACGATCGAAAGTAGAAGTATGATATTGGCCATAAGTTATACACATATTTGTATATTTTCCTAGACACACATAATCCAGTTTTTTTTGCAAGCCACCTCATTCATTTCGTATATAGAAACTGCATGTAATTATTTTTAACCCGTCTAAAATTGAGATTAACTATTTTTAATTTATATTTTTATTATTGTGTACAGCGAACTTGTAAATTTGTTTTATTTTTTGTGTATTATTATTATTATTATTATTAAAAAAAACTTTATTAAATTATTAATTTGCGATTATGAAATGTATATCTGCATTATATTATATTAGTCATACCATTAACACCATCGAAATGATGAAACCAACATACGTACATACAAAACCCATGATTTTTGTTATAACCTGCATTTATTGTTGAGCTTTTGATACTGCGTTTCCTTATTTGCGGTTTCATAAGAAAATTTGCAAATGCTAATAATATTCATATGTTTTAAGTATTATACTTGTCGCTTAGCACTAAACCTCTGAACACGCTTAAGGCTTTCCAATTACAATATCAAAAAACCGTTAATTTTAAGTTTTACAAACATTTGCAAATGATCAATAATTTTTTTAAGTTGCCGTACATATCTCATTACGTTCACTCTCACAAACAATTACAACTAATTTAACAACAATAGTATTTTTATTTATATATGTGACACAAAAAAATTGAACTTATATTGTAATAAAAAAACACCAATCAACAAGTTAAATCTTGCCATACATGTGGCTGTAGTTGTTTTCCAAGCACAAAATCATATTATGTGATAAAACAAAATTGAAGAAAAATTAATGAATTTTAATATATGACATTATTATTATTATAATCCTGGAATGGAAATCATAAAAAAAAAACAAAAATTAAACATTGCCACCCTAAAGCGCTGTCCTTTTGCAAGCGATTATACGGAACATTAATTTATTTGGTTACACATTTTTATAGTCATACAAACGTCATCTTATATTTGTATTCTGTTTTAAGTATATTTCATAAATATTCAATATTCATACATACAATTTTCATCCATTACGTTTAATATATATTTGTGTTTCATTATTAACCCTTTTATTAGAATATCAAATATATAAATATATATAAAAACTTGTATATAAAAGAAATAAATTCATTAAACAACACAAAATAAATAATTTGTATTTCATGATTTATATTTTATTATAGTTCGCTTTAGGAGCAGAGAACAGCGGATAAAATTATTCGTAAAATTAGAGCCAAGGCAGCTCTATCAACTACTTTTTGCCAGAACTAACCTTATATTTATTATTATAATGAAGATAACAATAAAGATATTGCTTAAATTAAATAGTTAATAGTTAGAGAGATACAGAGACTACTTTTGAAAAGGTAATTAAGAGCGACATGCAGAAAAGTATGCACATAAAATACCTGCTTAAAATATAGGAGAAATTAACAAAATCTACAAATAACAAAAAAAAATAATCTGGCATTTACAAAATCATAAAATAATATCACCATAAATCATTTTATAATCCTAACTGCACTTAGAATCAGAACATAAAACAAATCATCCTTAACCTAACTTTTTAATTTGCGTTGTGAACCATCGCGTTAGTTTCCCTCATAGAGTAATAGAGTTAGAGTGTCTATTTGGTTTCCTTATTTTATATAAATAAAGAGCCGATCAGATGCTGAAACGTTTATTTACGCGAACATCACAAGCTAATAGAACGAAAAAAAAAAAAAATATGATAATCTTTCGACTAATTTGTTTTCACAGTACCTTTAAAAGTCTTCAAGTATTTAGTAGTATTTGTTTGTTTTATTGCATTTAAAAAATAAAATATACTACATTACGTAAAATTAATATAAACAAACTGAATTAATGGCTAATTAAAACGATGTGTTCATTTCAATTCTGATGGTTTTAGGGTTCCTAATAATTTGCCCTGACGTGACTCTAACAACTTTGAAGGACAAATAAGCATATTTTTGAAAAAACTCTCGATGCACTATTTTGTTATTTCAATATATTCATAATCGTCAATGTCCCGTTGTTATTCTAAATTAATATAATAACCATATTGTACAAAATTATATTATAATTAAATGAGCTTAACTAATTTAAAGAACTTATTACATTTGATACATAAATTTTTTTTTAAATATATATTTTTTCATATTTTGTTTTAAATCTGTGCAAATCAATTAATTAATGAATAATAATAATAATATTTAAAAAACAGACACACACACAAATCGGAAATGTAATGTACATTTAAAAACACTAGATTTTTACTAAATGTAATGTAATGTAATAATGATCTGCTCCTGCACCTAAACTGTATCACATTTGCGAAGCGTCATTAAACACTGCCATCTCCACTGAACGTAAATTTCGCCGCCATTTTATTCGTCAAATATTTTAGACGTCTATTTTGATATCCGGTGGACTCTTTCTCTATTCGTACCGAAATGGGTAGGTTGGATGTTATTTTGTTTTATTCCTTTTCATCGGCAATCATCTTGTAAATTAAAGACAAACTGTACAATTTTAAAGTGAAATATTGTGAACAAAATAAATCTAAACACGAATACGTACATATTTAGTAAGATGATTATCGATGTAATATTTTTTTTGTGATTTTGACTTGTGACTATTAAGTGTCGGTAGTTTTGTTTTTAACATGACTTATGGCCAAGTTTATATTTTCAAAAAAGTGACAATATAACGTGCACTTCTAATGCCTTTAATATTAATACACAAAAAACTATTCACTTGGCAATTTTCTATTTAAACAATTTGTTTCACACCATTCTAACCTCAAATTGTATTTTGTAGGTATCAGTCGCGATAACTTCCACAAGAGGCGCTCCACAGGAGGCAAGAGGAAGCCTCTTCGTAAGAAGAGGAAGTTCGAGTTAGGACGTCCAGCTGCAAACACCAAGGTAAATATTTTCGAAGACCTACATTCACACTGTTTTTAAATGTGGCTGATGTTCAGACAGTGATTAAAGTGACACTTGCTAATCAGTATGTTTTCTTAATTTCTAGCTTGGTGTGCACCGTGTCCATGAAGTGCGAACTCGTGGCGGTAACAAGAAGTTCCGCGCCCTTCGTCTGGACTCTGGCAACTTCGCCTGGGCATCAGAGGGCACAGCACGCAAGACCCGTGTCATCGATGTCGTTTACAATGCATCCAACAACGAGTTGGTGCGTACCAAGACTTTGGTAAAGAACGCTATCGTTGTCATCGACGCCACCCCATTCAGACAATGGTACGAAAGTCACTATGTTCTGCCCTTGGGACGCAAGCGTGAAGCTAAACACAAGTCGACCGATGCCGTTGACGAGAACGATGTGCTGAACAAGAAGCGCAACAAGAAAGTTTTCGCCAAGTACCTGGTCAGACAGAAGTACGCTAAGGTCGAAGCTGGTTTGGAGGAACAATTCTCTTCCGGACGTCTGTTGGGTAAGTTTATATTGTGTATTTATTAATTACATAATTTTTTTTATTTAAGTTAAATAATGTGATGTAAAACCCTAAGCGATCCACATTTTTTGGTATTAACTCGTTTTGAGAAAATCCTACGTGGGGCATGATAACGCTGTCATAGTTACGCTGATTTAAAATTTAAATATTATATTTTTATTACTTTTTCAGTCAACCTTATCTAATGTTTTTTTTCTTTACTTATAGCTGCCGTCTCTTCCCGCCCCGGACAGAGTGGACGTGCCGATGGTTACATCTTGGAAGGCAAAGAATTGGAATTCTACATGAAGAAGATCAAGTCTAAGAAGACAAAATAAATGTAAAAAGATGTAATCAAATAAAAACGGGTTACGTGAAAGAATTTTTGTTTTGTTTATGGTTAATTGAGCAATTTTCTTTTTAATGGGGCACAATATGTTAATTTATAATTTTTAAATAGTTTTTTTTAGGTTTTTTGTTTGCTGTACTGAGCGCGGTTTTCTTTATAAATAGGTAATTAACTAAACATTATTTATTAGAATTATTTTTTTTAATGATGAAAACTTACATGCGACTCACAATATTTGATTGATTCTCGTTCTGAGATGATGTCTACGTAAGAAATGATAATGCTGTCATAGTTACGCTGATTATAAAAAAACAACTATTGTTTATTAAATTAGAAAAAGATTATTAATTACATCAATTCTTGCATTTCAGATATCAATCCGGTTCAATGAAGTTTGCCTGGTTTTAAATTATTCTAATGAACCTGTTAAATTAAAATCAATAAAATGTATTACTACAAAATTAGGTCTTTATTTAAAAAAAAATAATGTATTAAAAGATTATATATATATATAATTAATTATTGATTTTATAATTAATGTAGATCGATGAGAACATTATAACATTTTTAAATGCTCTGTAATGATCTCTTCCGCATCATCGGGTTTTTTCAAAACTGCCTTCATTGTTTCATCTTCTGAAAACTCATCTCGTACATCAAGTAACTTGTTTCTGAATTGTTTAATCATGGAATAAATTAATCGCAGTAATTGTATAGTTGGACACAGCATGAGGATAAATAATACAACATAAACCATCTTGACAAATTTGATTATTATAAAATTTTATTTATTATTTTAAGACACATTAAAGTACTAAGCCTACTTTCTTGACTTCATTTTTTTCTTGATCTTTCGTGTATTTACATGACCGCCTCGTTTTTTCGCTTGTTTTGCTTGGATTTTAATTCTGTTATCTCGTTCTTTACGAGCCTTCTTTCTGTCCTGTAGCATATCAAGTTTGCGCTTGATTTGAAAGGCTTTAGAGTTTTTCAGCGTTCGCATAGCATCTTTAGCTACAGTCTTTCCAATATCTCGTTTTGATTTGTATAATTTAGTGATCGCATTGTCATCATCAACAACCGTTTCAGGTTGTTCATTGGCTGATGTTGCGCTTTGCGTCCTGTTATCAGATTTAAGTGGTTTCACATACAAACCCATACCAGGCACTTCATCGACAATGCTATCGGTTTTTTTTGAAGCGATTTTTCGCATTTCTTCTTCTTTATCAACTTCGTACTTGGGTCGATTCTCTCCGATCCAGTTGTTACTTTTGGCGAGCTCAGTGGTGGACAGTTCGACGATTTTAACAGATACATCTTCGGTTTCGTATTCCTCTTCATTAAGTTCATCGGCAAGCTCGGGAATTGGTGCAAAAGACATTTTCAGCTTGTCTTTTAGGCCAGCTTTAGCCTATTTGGTTATTAATAAAAACATAAATCCATTATTTTAAAACATATACGGATGATCAAAACAACGCACCTCTTGCTTGATACGCTTGCGCTCCTCTTTAACTTGAATTTCTAGATCATCTTTGGCTTTCTTACGCCGTTCCTGTTTGCGTTTCCGAAATCCTCCCAGAAATTCTCTGAAAACCAATACATATGTTAATACAGATTTTTTTAGGTTATGAAACAAGTAAGATTGAATTAGACTCGATAAACTTACTTCCGCTTTTTTTCGTCAAAAACAATCTCCAGCTTTTGTCTTTTCACTTTTCCTCGTCCCATTTTATGTACCTTTTATTCAAAAAGGGTATTTTTTTTACTAAATCGGCATGCGCCCAATATGTACTAATAAAAATTACAAATAATAAAATAATCAAAATAAAAACATGAAACGTCAATTTGAGGTTCAAATGGTGTTCGCACGTTGTGGATTTTATTGTGCTTACAATTTTGAAATGTAGATGGCCAA
>JANSTU010002104.1:0-18727 GCA_027564075.1 Bolitophila hybrida
TGTTTTCCATGATTTGATCGGTATTCGTCGTCACAGGTCTTCCGCCGGCTGGCTTATCCATGGTGTCGTTTTCACCAGCTCTGAATCGTCGAAACCATTCCTCCGCGGTTCGAAATGGTAGAACCCAAAACACCATTAATCTCAGGGAACGTTTCTCTAGCGGATTTACGTTTAACAAAGTAAAACTTCAATATAGCGCGAATTTCGGCGTTAGTGAACTCCATGTTTACACGTCTACAACTTTTGAACGCAGTATCCAAACTTAACATGCATCGTCGTTTTGTAGGTTGTGTCAAGACCTTTCAAATTATGTATAGTATTGCCCGATACGAGCTCTGTAGCGCTTTGTACATAGCTGTGAAAATAAAAAGATAAAAAGGCGGAAGGGTGATATTTGACAATCTTCTATTTACAAAGATTAATTAATTAACTATTTTTTGACACAGCGTAATCTTTTTTGGTATAGAACTGGAACTGGGCCAACCTTCTTGTTGCTCGAGACTTTCTGTTATTTCGAAAAACTCCATCGCGATTCTAAACTCCACCAACCATGTTTTATGTTAGGGTTTTAATTGATCTTTCAACCGCTTGTGTCTGGCATGGAAGACCTGGTTCTGAGACAATTTCTTTTAAGTTCTCGTCGGTGAATGAACGAAGCAAGGTTAGCTCCGTTATGTTTTTATCCTTCATATCCACCAAGTCATATTAGTCTTCTGCATCAAAATTAAGTACAGGGACGAAGAGGAGTACATTTACATGCAATTGACATACTAAACATTGGATTGATTTATTTTATTTTTTTTTTCAAATGCACTATTACTACTCCCTTCCATCCTGTATTATTATTAGTACCATCACACCCGATAAAACAAGTCATTTGTCGAAATGTAGTTGTCAGTCAGAAATGAATAAGTGGCATTTGTAATGTTTACGACTGAACCAGATTCTGGGACATCATGGCCAATATATTGTGAACCGGGCTTAGCTATAAAAACGATGTGTTCTTCGGATGATGTTTATCGACGAGTATCGAACATTTTCAGTGTTGGGTCTTTATCATCTTCATTTACAATGCCGTAATGTTATACCACTGTAGAAATTGCCATTCGTGCCAATGTCGAAAATCCATGTGAAGTTTGTGAAGGTCCAGCTTGAGGCGATTTATTTAGTGGTCCACTGTATTTCTTATAAGAATTCGTCTTGGGACTTTACCTTCCTGAACATTTAGCGCTTCAGTTAATATTTCTTCTTTGAAGTCTATACCTCGGATGGAACCTTGCGCTCTTTTTGTCAGGCGGAAATGTCGAACAGTTTGGAAATATCTTCTATAAACTGTTACTTTATTTTATACGCAGGAGTAACCTGTCGCTCTTTACTAGTTTTAGAGTTAATTTAAGAACATAACGCTTTTGAAGTTGATCATTCATTATTATCACAATTTGTTGATACGATACGGTTGGAATAGATGCTTTCTTCCATAATTGATATAGGCCGAAACTCAATTGGCCGAATATCGATTATACTAGTGGCCGAATCAGGATTGACATAATAATACGATTGGCCATCACGCTTGTATAGGGGTCTGCCAATCGTGTTTCGGCTAAACGTTTTTCGGCCAATCGTATCATACTGCCAATCGTGTTTCGGTAAATCGTATCATTCTGCCAATCGTGTTTCGGTTAATCGTACTATTTGCACTGTCGTAACCGCCCTGTGTTTTATACATTTATATTTAATTAGAAATAAATAAATATGCCAATAGGAAATACGTATATTTCGTAAAAAAGCTTGTATTGTGCTAGATAGGTGCTGTAGGTACGAAATCAGGTCAGCAGCGTTTATTCGTTCCTACGTTCCATGACTCTTGGTCAGTTGAGTCTACAAGCACACATAAAATCTTTACTCACATTTTTTACTAATGTTTAATGTTTTATAGAAACTTTTTATTGTTAAATTGTAATTTAATTAAAAATTATATTAATATTTGTTTATACAAAATTATTTTGAAGAGTAATGAATCTAAATCTAAAGTTGCTATAACAGTGTTTTTAAATTGCAAAAACAGTTTTTCGTGGTAGCGGTGGCTTCCTCATAACACAGAGGCCTAGAGTTCATATTCAAGAACAAAAATACATTTTCCATAAAAATACAATTTTATATTGTTTGAAGAAAAAAAAACAACAGCACTTGTATTAATGTCTAACTTCTCGAAAATCTAAAACTCAAATGAACATTTTCAATATTTCTTTGAGAAGACATCCGTTTGTAATGGCGGATAAAGTACCATGAAATAGAAACACTATGACCAACACCTTTTGAATATTTCTTTAGGAAAACAAACTTTTGAATAATTCCTTGAAACATATTTGTTACCATTTTAATCATAACTTCTAAACTTGTGTAAAAATAGATTTTTTTATATTAATTTAGTATTTTTTTAATTTTTAATGAAAAGTTTTTTTTTTTTTTAAAGTATGTCATATGTAGGATTTTCAATGTGGGCTTGGTAAGGTATTATATTTTGACGACCTTTTAAAATCAATAAAAAATAAAATTATAAAAATAATAAAAAATAAAAAATAAAATAAAAATTGTTAAGTTTTAAAGCTAAATATTGGTAAAATGCAATATAGTACTGCACATAGTCTCAATTTTCTTCGCCAGATGGCGGAAAACTTATTTAAATTTTCTTTATTCCAGTCGCACGAACTTCTACCTTTCTAAAATTGTTGCTGTGCTCTAGTACACAAGTATTCTTCAAAACTTTAATTGGGAACACCTGCCGGTAAGCTTAAAGGTGCCAATAGACAATGTGTAATGCCCACCGGCACAGCGGATGCCTGGCCTTAGCTCAAGAGAGCTGATGGATTCCGCGGTTGTGGGTTTGGGAACAAGTGAAAGAACTATTTAGCTTTTCTTTAAACCAATTCAATTCAACTATATTTTACTATAATAATTAGCCAAAATCTACAACTTAAAACTACTTACGTACTAGACTTTAGTCAAAGTTTGTCTCGTTGATGGGCCGCAAGTTGCACTCGGGCGTGTAATGACATAGGGGGCCTCACGTGGCTCTCGGTTCTAAAATACGACTGACTTTCCCCGTCTTCTTTTTCCCAAAATGCCAAACGAAATCCAGAAGTAAAGTCGTTTTAAGTTTCCTGCCATCTGACAAAAAAATGCAAAAGTACTTTTTTACCAAAAAAAAATTTTTTGGTTTTTAACATGGCAAGTTGACCTTATTCAGCAATTTGAAAGGTCGTCAAAAGATCTTTCCAACAAGCCAACAAACATCCGATTTTTGTCGGTAATACCTCATATTTACTGGAGTTGGAACCAGCTTACCTATGTATAACAATTGCAACACACTCTAAATGGTCTGCCTTTGCTTTTCTCTTCCGTGTTTCCCTTATATTGCTAAATGACTTCATATATTATCAGCAGCTCGACTTTGTAACTTTTCTCTATATCTTCGCATTGTTTTGGATTTGAATACGCGCAAACTTAACATAATAAAATCCATACCAATATTCGCAACAACTATTCATTCATATAATATGTATTATTGAATCATGAAATACTCGCATACGAATTGAAACAACAATGACGATCATTTTCTGTAAACTATGCGAACAGGACACCTGTTTCAGGAAAGGATCAAGACTACTTGGCTGAGATCCAAGGTACGTATCCTCTCGCTAACACAATGCTACGCGCCTATCGAGCCTTGGGACCTCATGTCAAAATAATCTGTCATTTCGAAACCAACACATGGTCGGACAATGAAAGGATGACCAATATCGTGGTCAAGCATTTTCTGGGAAAAATAATAGACCACTTCACCATCACTAAACATAGGATTCCGGACAGGGTATTCGTGTATCGAACATATCATTATGGTAGTGATCCCTGGAACGCTAGCAGCGATGGGGTCGTCAACACTAACATTTACTCACTTTATGGCAAAATTAGACAACTATAGATAATTCAGATAGTCTTATCCGAGGTCTCAGTTTAACATAGCATGGTCAGTGCATTTTAAGTAAAGTTTTATCTGTTTCATAGAAAAAATATTTTTTCCGGCGGAGTAAATTTAAATCCTTCGATAGTATAACTAATTCCATTTTCACCTGCATTGAATTCAAATATTTAGTAAGCGAAATCAATAGTATTAATTCAACTCATCAATATGTCAAATAGAGTTTTTCTTTTAATTTGTGTCGATTTTTGTTTTGCTTGTCTGGGGTCATATACAATATACAAATTTTAATATTAGAAATTTGACAAAAAAAAGTTAAAGATCGCGTACTATTAAAACATTTAGCGTGTTAAAGGCGTCACCAGTTAAACTATTCTTCAAATAATGCAGCTTTTGTGAGCCGCACAAGCCTTGCTTCTGTCCAACCATCGAGTAAAATAAATAATAAAATGATTGCCAACACGAAATATTTCCATCGAACTTTGGAATTTCGATTCGCGGAAGCCGGAAGCATTGACGATTTCAATTTCTTGATGAGGCAGTTTTTCATGACCACTTACTTCTACAATTGCGTGGTTCCAATGAATGTCAGGAAATTATTCCAATTACTTTCCTGGAACTGTGGTGATATCAAGTAATGAGGATGAATGATGAGATGCTGATGTACACGGTAATGGGTACGCTGTTGGCATAAAATTGTTGAACAAATCTAGCTGTTTGCAGCGATAACGGCACTTTTTTGTTTGGTTAAATTTAAAGGCAACACCAAGTATTTTCCAAAAGAAGTTACAAAAAATTGATCGCGCTATGTTCAACTAAAAAATAAATATCTTGTTTTATTCAAGTAACTGTAACAACAACTGTCATAAATAATTAAAGTTCAATGGAATTATTGAAGAGCCCAAGAAGAAAACGAAGAAAATCAGGACCGCAAACAATTTCACGTTTTGCGCATGCAATGCGTCTGCATTGCGACTGTGAATTGACATTGCGCGAATTCTACTCGTTGTTATATATACCATAGATACTATAAATCAATTGTCCATGCGCTTTGCGCAAACTAAACGTGCACATAGCGACATATATTCGTCGAAAATAAATAAATGTGATTGTCGCAAGCAAAATAAATGCGATAGACGCAAAACAAATAAGTGCGACTGTCGCTCGCTTTAGTTTGTATCTGTACGCATTGCGCGTGGACAATTAACTTACGACGTCAATGCGCATTACGGCGCGCGATGTCGCCAGACGCAAAGCAGACGCATTGCATGCGCAAACGCGCGATGTTGCCAAGGGCACATATGTACGGACGCATTTCATGTGTAAAGCATTTAAATATTTGTATAAAACTTTATGGTTTGAAAAAAAATAAAATAAACAGCGTTTGAATGAATGATTTTAAATAAAACATAACTACATACTTTTTTTTAAAACCGCAAACTTAAAACCTCCTAAAACACAAAGCAAAACTCCTCAAAGTATACCGAAAATATGTCTAACTTCTCCGAAATCCAAAACTCAACTGAATAATAATAATTCCTTGTAACAAATTTGTTAACTACTTTAAAATTATCAATTAATCATTATAATGTATGTCTTTAAAATCATTCATTTGAATGCTGTTTTTTTCTTCACACAAAAAAGTTTCAAATCACCCTTATTTCAAAATGAAGAGGAGGGAGCGAGCGAAGCGATCTAAAACTTGATTCGGGGATTTGCCACTTCAATTTTTGGTAGTAAAGTACAGTTTAGTTGCGGAGCCTCGACCGTCGGAAACCAACAAAATAATATATTAAATAAACTTTCTATATTTGTCTGTCATTGTTTTGTTTGGAACGGCGTTAAAAAAATATGGCATTTTCCACTAAATTGTGCTGCGTCTCTGCCATCAAAGCAGCACATCTTCACCAGCAATATTATACCAGACTTGACACAAAAGATCTGTTTGTAAAAAAATTAATATTGCATAAAAACAAAACGTAACACTTGTGAATAAACACCTTTTCAAATGGTTTTATCAAGTTTTGATCTATTGGAAGAGAAGAGCCGGCGAAGTGTGTGTGGGGCACAACCACCCAAGAGGCCCAAGCTGGTGGTGGACAAATCGTCGCGGCCAAGAGAAGCCGTCGTCGTTTCCATATGCTGCCCCTAAAACGGTAAGATAGGCTTGGTAGATAGCCGCGCTGGTGGAGCTATAGAGGACATGGCCGCTAGATAGCAATATCCCGTCATCGCCGTAAACGCCCAATCGTCAGGACAGTGTTTAAGTGTAGTTTTGCCAGTGGAGTGTCGTGTCAGTGAGGTTGGAATTTAGAGACATCTTTATGTGCATTATTCGTAAATTAAACAAACACGCAATTAAATTATATATACAAACATAAAATAAATACATTTTACTTATTTGTAAAAAAAAAAAACAAAAAAAGTTTTAGTTTGAGCTGCAGTGAGCTCGCAAAATCGAAGCAGCTGCAGGCCTTCAGACTTACAAAGTAAACTCGTATTTTGACGGGGACCCTTGAAAATATTTATCACGAACTTTTAATACCCTACGGCTATACGAGCTTTTTGGTTCATTCATATTTCGATCCGCTCTAATGTAAAGCTTTTTTATAACAAGTAACTTAAAGTAGGTATACACAATATATATTTATATGTATATTATGATCCTTTTCTGTAGGACATAGTATAGTATTTTATCGCATGTGTTCTGTTTTTGATTGTTTTGCTTTTCAGATAAATAAGAACCACCACAACGGAAGACTACAAATTGTATTATTAGCTATTATTTGCGATTTGATAAAAAAGTTTGAATATTATAGAAATTACATAATCCACGGTTACTGATTAGATTTCTTTTAATATTAAATATAATAGATTTTGGTAGATTGTACAAAACTTTTGTTTAACAATATTAGTTATTATGAATTTGAAGTTATTATATACTAATCTTTTTAATGATTTTAGCCCACACATTGCTGTAAAACGAAAGAGAGCAGCGAGAGAGCTAAAAAAGAAACAGCTCAAAGAAGATAATGAAAGTAAAATATTGTCGAAATTGATGTTTGATCTACAGGATATTCAAGTCTTTCAACGAGAGTTGTTCGATAATAATTTTGATGATGAATACAGTGATATCGATGAAATTGGATTGATACAAATTAAGATGAAACGACGTTTGGAATTAATGGAATTGTTAGTAAAAATGGAAAATTCAGAGCGCGAATTGGGTTGGGGATTAGTTCTACAAACAAAATCACAAAAGACAGTTTCTGTAAATATGTTGAAGTACACTTTGGAACAATTCGAAAAAAAATATCCGGAGTCAATTCCACAGCATGAAACACATTTCCAGGTTGCTGCAGAGATTATCGATATTAATTAAATAGAAGAAAGGAAAAATTAAATGTGACATTTTTTAAAATTTTATTTATATTATTTGTTATTGATTTAAGAAATTATGCATAATTACTGCAAATACAATATTGGTTTAAATACAATATAAGAAACATGAAAAATGAGAAAAAAGTACTATATTTTATTATTATATATAGAAACAATTTACACAGGTCGTTCTAACTCAATGCGGTGGACAAAATTTTAATATTGTTAGTCAATTTTGTGTCTTATTGCTACAGAAAAATTTCAAAAATGTGTCATCTGCCGACAAAAAATGTTACGCTGGTGTAAATTGAAAAGTTAAATTTTGACGATATCAAAGATATTCGTCAATTTCTGCCACCCATGTAAATTTGGAATTACTTTTAGAAGATTATTTATTGGAGTGGGTCGATTTTTTCAATTTAGAATTTTCGTTTACGAGTAGGGCTCAAAAAATTAAAAAAATAGTTTTTTCTTCTTTTGTTTTTGACATTTGTAGCCTCCGTATTGCAGTTAAAAAATCACCATTTTTGAAAAACCAACTGCCAATTTAGAAATGAAAAAAAAATATTCTTATTTTTTTACAGTAAATCATATTTTCTTTTAATTTCATAAATACATATTTTAATTAAAAATAAATTTCCTACAACTCCTCAAATTCAAAATATAACTTCAAATATATATTTTTTTCAAAAAATTATAATTTTCCAAGTGCAATGCGGAGGCGACAAACTTCGAAAAAGCCAAAATTTGTATTTTTTTGTAACTTTTGGGACCCCACACAAACCGTTTTATAAGCGACCCACCCTATTATTTATGTTTATATCAAATATTTATTTTGTTTCAGTAATGGTATTTTTTCAACGAAAAAAACGAAAAATGTATAATTTTTTATAATTGATTGTATGCTGAATATTAAATATAAATATAAATATAAAAAATGTAATCTTATGTAAGGACAGTATATTATAGACATATAAGTATGATTGAAAAAAAAATATATAATTATATATATACATAGAAATTAGAACAGTAATTATATCTTCTGTTAGGACATATATTACAGGGAGCTTAAGTCGTCTTAAGTCTTTTTCTATTGTTTTTTGATATGGAAAACTAAAATATATTTTTGAAGATGTTTTTGGTGCTGATGATAACAGTTTTCATTCGATTTCTATCGTAATTTTTTTTTTCAATTTTTATAATAATTTGTCATTCTAACGCAATCTGGTGGACAAAATTTGCAGTATAACTGTCAATTTTCAACTTTCAGATGATTATTTAGGTTTTTTTATTAGAACAATATAATTTGTCCATTTTGTTTCAGTAATGTTATTCATTCATCGAAATTAGACATTTTTATAATTGTTTATACTGAATATTAAATATATATATGAATACAAAAAAAATATTATAATCTTCAGTCAGGATAGTAAATTAAATATATATTATAATATGTATGTTTGTAAAAAAACACAAAAAAAAATATATAAATAAAATAAGAACAGTAATTATATCTTCTGTCAGGACATATACAGGGTGCTTCAGTCACAACCTTACAAACTTTGTATTCTTTAGTTTACTGCATGAAGAATGGTCCACTGAGGTCATATTCGAAAATGTAATTGTGAGAAATAAAAGCCATTTCGAATTTTTCGGATTTGAGGTTTTGTTATAAGTCTGATTTTGTTTAATGGAAGCATTTTTTAAATGTTTTTAGCGATCTTTCCAATTCAAATTTGTCAACTTGCCGAGTTATAGAATAGAAAAAATAAATAAAAAAATAACCTCAATTTACTTTCTTTGTTACGTTTATAAAAATGTCCTCAAGTTATAAAATTCTCAATGAAATATTGATATTGTTTTTAATTTTTCTTCTTCTTCTTTAGTCTGTTACTCGGTGAGTTTACAACTTTAGTTTAAGATCTTATGAAACTTTTAATAAACGAATCACTAAATAGTGGCCTATGTCCCAATTAGGGATTACAAGATCTAATACTAAAATATACATATTTTGTTTTTTTTATTTGGAATTATGATTAAGGACAGTAATTATATCTTGTGTCAGGAAATAATGTACTGTATATATCTCTACAAAATATTATTAAAAATACAGAAAAAATATATATTAATATGTAGATTATAAGAAACTTTTAAATGTTTATACAATATTTATTTAGTTTTTACATCTAATGCAGGGTATTTAAAAACGGAATTTAATTCAATTATTTTGAATTTGTTTTTAATGTTTGATTATGTCATTTATATACAAATGCATATTTATTATTTTTTTTCAATTTTTTCATTTAAAAAATACTATTTTTTTATTTTAAACAATACAATATAATTTTAAGACAAAATATATTAAAAAAATCATAACCATTTATGTGTAATAATACTAATAATATATATTTGCATGCAGCCGAGGTACTTTTTTGTTATTGGCTCGCTAAAGTGTAATGGAACCCTCTTGTAAGCTGTAATAGGTAAGGTATTGAAACATGGACGCACTGGAGATAGCTTAATAGATTGTGATCAGTATATCTGCTATCTGGGTTCGATACAGGCTACCACAAAATGTGCGATCTTCTTTAGTGGGTTTAAAAAATCCCAAAAATCTATTTTTATCTTTTTTTTTATAATCTAGTACAAAATGCCTAGAATATTTGAAATCGATCGTAGTAAAATTCTAAGAGACAGAGCCTTTGTAAGTTCCGCTTATCATGGTACGATTGGCGGCGTGCTTCGGCTATGAATAGATACGCTTTCATCATTCAAACACGATTCTGATCCAAAAAGACAGAGAACCCAATATCGAAGGGGCAAAGCCCCTGAGTACGAAACATGTGCCAGATCGGTACCCCATCCCTTTTGTGGGCGGGGTGTTTAATTTTGTATGAAACTTTTTTGTTTAAAGATACAAAAAAAACATTCTAACGAATGATTTAAACAAAAAATAACTATTTTTTTTTTAATTTTAAATTTTGAATATTTTTGTTTAAATCATCAATCATCACATTTGCCTTTAGAAATTATGGTATCTTTTAAAATTCAACAAATCTGTGATTGTACATTTTTAAGGTTTGTTTAATTTTAAAAGTTCTAAGCAAACAACTTCTAAGCAAAGGCGAATAGATTTTTTTTATTTATTATTTTTTTTTTTTTTTGTTGTTAAAGGGTTTGAGGTTGTAGTTGATGTTTTTTGTAGTTAGTTTCAGGTATTTGGTTTTAGGTTTATAGTTAGTTAGTAGTTATGGAAGTAAATGTTTTTGACATTTACGTGTGGGATAATAAGAATGGGTGTTTGAGCATAAATAAAAATCTGCAGGAATTTGGTGCAATTTCAAATGCAATTAATTGCAAATATGGGCATGGATGAATGAAATTTAAATACTATCCGGAGAAAATTATTTTAAGTGCGATGTGTATGCCCAAAAGAAGGGGTATAAACGATGTTTGTGTGATTTTCGCCAAACTGTTCGGCAATTTTTGAAAAAAAAAAACACATTTATCAATAAAGCAAATATGTGTATTTGTCAATTTATGGCTAGGCATTATTTCGCAAAGAGTCATTGGAAAACAGTGCAGAGTTGTCTCTCAATCAATTCTGATGGATTAGGCGGGAGTTTTTTTGATGTAAATAATAATAAAATTAAACTTACCGGGACCACTACTGTCGAAATCGATGAATCAAAATTCGGTAAGAGAAAGTATCATCGTGGCTACCGAGTTGGTTTTCGATGGTGTCTAGCGCGAGACAGGTTCCTATTCCATGGTACCTGTCGTAAAACGAGACAGCGCTTCACTCCTGCCTATATTTCAGGAGTGGATACTATAATACGACAGTAATGTTGGACTGCTGGAAGGCATACGGATTGTCTTTCAAGAAATGGATACCAACATTTAAATGTTAATCATAGCATTAATTTTGTTGATCCTGAAAATATTTCCTGCTGAACGAAGGATTTTTTTTTTAATCTCATCTAATATTACAATACAATATGTGTATGTTTATACCAACAAATTGAATTTGGAACTGTTCAACTTCGCCAAAAATAAAAAAAAATTCATTCGTTCAAGCACGAGCGCTATAAGCTAGAGTGGGTCGATTTTTTAATTTGGAATTTTCGTTTAAGGGTAAGGCTCAAAAGTTACAGACGTTTGTCGCCTTCGTATTGCAGTTAAAAAATAAGATTTTTTGAAAAAAATAGGAAAACTTGCCAATATTTTCGAATAACACATCACTCAATAAGTCCGTAGGATGACACATAGATGGCGTTGCTATGTAATAATCAATATGATTTAAAGGAATTACCAACCTTAAAATGATATCTGTTAAAATTTCATGACAATCCGACGATTAGTTTACCAGTTACAGAGGTTCAAGTGACGCTACTTTTGAGTTTTTCAAAAACATTAATTCAAAGCAATTTCGTGTGTTGATTTATCATTGCTTTTTGATGGGTAAAAATACCATCACAGAAAAACCATATGTTTTATAAACTAAATTAACTTAAAAATATAATTATAATATATAATGCGTCAGTTGGTCTACGATCTAAGATTAGAATATAAGCTCAGCGTAACAAAAACGAGAATCCTTACAGATTAAATATATATTTCGAATGTTCTGCAACATAATTAGTTTCTTAGTATTATTATTATATATATGGTACATAACTTGTTCTAAATACTGGCGGTATGCTCATAAATTACAGTACTTCCGCATCGTTTTATTTGAACAATTGTATTCTGCTATTCGTGTACTTTATAATATCGTATATATACAGTATACTTAACATACATACCTGTAGTCTTTGCTTTTAGTCCAAGCAGTATCATCAATCTGCACGTAATGTTCCTGCTTATATGCACAGTAGTAAAATATAAATTATATATATATACTTTACTATAGATGTATAATATTTATGTATGTAATATAGATTATGTGGACGGCAGTAAATACCTGCGACCTGCGAGCCTTGTCTCCCGTATTGCAACTCGGCTCGACCGGGCACTCGGAAACCACATTACGCTGATTGCTGAAGCGGAAGGTTTTGTTTTAGTACAGCCGTTTATCATGGACTAACATAGCGGACAGACTCCTAAGAATAATACAAAAAAAACAAACATTGCGCAGATAATTGTGAATTGTAATTCTTGCTAGGTTTTGTGAGGGAGTATAATTGTGGCGGTTTTTTTATTCCTGGAACTCTGTATATAAATGATTTTGTGCGCATATTTGAATTTATTGGTAAGCTTTTTTTAATTGATGTCTGGGCAAAAATTATTTGGATTGCAAAATATAATTATGCAGTGTGCGCTAAATTCGTATTCGTAATATGATTTCTTTAATAAAAAAAACCAAAAATATCGAATGTAGCCCCACATTATTGAAAATATCTCACTGATGTGGTTAGATTATATATCAGATTTAAAGATAATTAAATCTATTTTTTTTTTTAAATAACTTTGTCGATTCGTCAAGTAGTTTCGGTACAATCAAAATAAATACGTCGAAAAAAACATATTTTTCTGTGAAAATGTAAGTCGATAAATCACAAAATAAATTAGAAACGATAAAAGAGCATTTTTTTCGTAAATAACTAAATTATGGACATTAGAGTGTAGGTAATAAAATTCGCCTTTTTTTTCTTGCGATACAAATTACAACAAAATAATTCGATTTATGAAATAAAATCAAATAGATACGCGATAAGCCTTTGAAGCGGTCACATCCGTCTGTCTTGGAAAAATGTAGATTTTTCTAGTTCGGATTTATTTCCTTATCACCATAAGGATTTCTTTTTGACGACAACACAGCCCGCCACACAAATGACACGACACACAACACGACAGCACTGAGTACAGTAGTGACCACTACTCGTCAAAACGTTGCTCCGGCCGGACCGACCAAACCCAAACCTGCAGTTCAGACTACAGGCCCATCCACATCAGTGGCAAATGCCGCAAACATTTCTCAACTTCCCTCGAGGCAAGCAAAAGGCGCAACCATCAGCCCTCCTCTTCTGGAAACAGGAGAGGAATTCCTGTGGTAAGAAAAAGGAGTTGTTGACAATTTCGCTTCAAGTGTATCATCAACAACAACTGTAATGACCTTACACTAGCAAGCTGACCTGACCTTACACTAACAAGCCGACTTGCCACAGATTGGCATATTTCGGAAGAAATTTCGATGTCTGATCACAGAATCATCGAATTCATTTCATTCAATTTAAACTCAGAAATCATTACCAACTTACCTGATCATAGAAACCCGAGGAAATGTGACTGGGGTCTCTATCGGGAAACAGTTGATAATTTTAATACTCCTAGGAGCATTCCACTCTCTGTCGATGATCTGGACAGATTAGCCAGCGTATTTTCTTACGGAATAATTCAATAAAAGCTGTCCAATCAGAAAAACACGTGGAATAATATATTAAAATGCATCAGGCAAAAAGACTTTATAAAAAAGAGCTAAGAACAGTTCAAAGAAACTCTTGGAAAAACTTTTGTGGAGAAGTAGAGACGCTTTCAGCATACTCTAGAAGTCTACAATCACAAAAGCATTTTCAATAGATAAAGATGCCCAGGTGGGAACTGTATTGCTCGACGATGGTTCAAGCAGGGAAAATCACACTGACACTTTGAAACATCTGATGAGTAACCACTTCTAAATTGCATTTTTAATGATCAGACTCATACCAATACTGATGTAAACCATGAGAATGATCATGATCCAAATAGGAGCTGGGCCTCGACCATTGTCACTATTGATAGAATAAAGTGGGCCCTGTCCTCTTTTAAACCATACAAGGCACCAGGACCTGCTATACCTATATCTAATAATACTTCAAAAACTCAGTGAAACTCATCTGGATTTAATCTCCAAGATTTTCAGATCTAGTTTAGCATTGAGTTACATCCCTAAAATGTAGCAACTTGCTAGAGTCGTTTTTATTCCTAAACCAGGAAAAGACAATTACAACTCAGCAAGCTCCTTCCGCTCAATTAGTCTTACATCGTTTGTACTTAAAACACTCGAAAGAATGTGTGACAGATATCTCAGAGATACTCCGCTATACGAAAAACCCATAAATAAAATGCAACACGCATATTTAACAGGGAAATCTGTCGAAACCGCTCTTCACAATGCAGTAACGCGTATTAAAAAGTCCTTTCACTTCATCGAGTTCGGAATTGACGGCATGATGATCAAATGGATGATAAACATGCTGCAAAATCGTATGATTTGCTGCGACTCTAAAGGAGTAAATCTACAAGCAAAAGTTGTACAAGGATGTCCAAAAGGGTGTGTTCTATCACCTCTGTTAACCCTTCAAAAATGCCCGGTATGAACCTAACAAATATCCAATACTTTTCAATGAAACACTAAAGCTCACAGCTGAAGTGAAATATTTAGGAGTTATTCTGGACAGG
This sequence comes from Bolitophila hybrida, assembly GCA_027564075.1. Taxonomy (NCBI): domain Eukaryota; kingdom Metazoa; phylum Arthropoda; class Insecta; order Diptera; family Mycetophilidae; genus Bolitophila; species Bolitophila hybrida. The sequence continues at coordinate 14,801 of JANSTU010002104.1, forward strand.
AAACTTCTTTTGAACAAACATATTGAGACAAAGACCAACAAAACCATTAAAGCGATCTGGCAGTGTCACAGAGCTTTTGCTCTGTCTCCTAATGTAATTTACTAGATCTATACAGTAATTATTCGACCAATGTTGACATTTGGTTCAATTTTGTGGTGGCCCAGGGTAAAACTGAAGACGGTCTCCGCACAACGTCCAACGTCTTGCGTGCACTAGAGACTTTTCAAAATCTTACAACCCTTCCTTTGCTTATAAAAGGCGAAGCTACTCTAACTACATTACGAATGTTAGACTATAATGAATGGATCAGTATTTGAACAATAACCGGTCATGAACTAATCCTTACAAAGTCGTCATTCATAGAGAGAAATCTCTTTATGAAAACGGACAAAATAAAACCGCTATTCTCTTTAGAAAAATCTTTCAAGGTTATCATACCCAAAAGGGAAGAATAGCAGAATATGAGCCACTTCACTGGAAGTGGATCTACTATCTTCACCGATGGCTCCAGAATATACAGCCAATCATAGAAAATATAAAGCTCCACATACCACTTGTAAACTTTGCAACAGTATTTCAAGCAGATATACAAGTGATTCTTTTAGGTGCACAAATCCTTCTTCAAAAACAATTAACAAACAAATCTTTACGTTTCTTTTCTGACAGTCAAGCAGCACTTAAAGCTATTGACACACACTTAACAAGATCGAGTCTGGTAAAAGAATGTCAGTCCACACTTGATATTCTAGCCTACAAAATTCAGTAGAGCTCATCTGGATCCGGCCACTCAGGCTTTCTGGGAAACGAAATTGCTGATGAATTGGCACGAAAAGAATCCGAAACATCTTTATTCGGACCAGAAACTGCTTTGGGAATCTCCCGTTCTTACAGGAGAACTACCATACAGACACACATGAATAAACTTCATACACTGAAATGGGAGTTACTTCATACGTGCAGACAAGCTAAATCTATATTTAGTAAACCTAACAAAAGTGACTTTCTTTTCTTAATTAACACTGGCAAGCGAAAGCTTAAACAAATTATAAATATACTAATAGGTCATTGCTTTAGAAACCACCTCCACAAAATCCGAGCTATAAATTCGCATGTAACATAGACAACAAAACACTGGAACACTTTCTCTGTCAATGCGCAATGCTCCAGAGGAACAGAACTGTGCACCTAGGCACGCCATTAACTACAATCGATGTCATCAAAGAATTAAGTCTCAAGACCACCACAACCTTCGTTGAGAGCACAAAATGATCCTCGGAAGAAAATTACGAAACTTCACACGAGGATCAATAATAAAATGAAAATGGGCCAACATTTTGGCCTGCGTGCCACGAAACTTTGTATTTTTCGACTTCAAAATAAAATCTATCAAAAAACCAAAACATTTTACAAAATGTAGCGAAAAAACCGACGTGTCTTGTGAATAGTGTTCAACGGTTAAATAATAATAATATATATTTAATAATAATAAATTCCATTTTCTTTAAAAAAAACTCACATTTATCTGACTGACAGACTGATTGAAAAATAAAACACTGTTGCCTGTAAGCCTTTTTGAGTGATGCAGGCCAAAAGCTAATGACCATGGCTTTGTCCAATTCTAGTTGATAGTAAGCGCTTTTTAAATAAAGCTTACTGTATTTTTTCCTCTTTCTAAAGCTGCACAAAAATGTCCACTCTAATTTAAATCATTCATTGTTATTATATTGTTATTATATAATGTGCACATAACCTCTTCCCCAGTCGAATAACCTGTCCTGTAATGCGTTTGATTTTATTTTATTTTTGATTAAAAAAAGTTATGACTGAACAGAAGATAATTGGATAGAGTTAATGTTTTTATTAAAATTTACATTCAAAACGAGCACAAACGATATTGCTAAATGGAAAGTTAGTTGAACCGTATAGACACATGACTGATTCGTCATTTTGGTGTCTATCAGGAACCTCGTTTGCGCGGATCTTGAATTTCGTATGCGTTTGGAACGTCTGTGGAGTTAGAAAACTGTTTTAAGAGTTATGAGGCTCTTAACCATACATTTTATGTATTTTATGTTTACACGGTTGGGTGGTAAGCCAATATTGAAATGTCGAGCATTAGCTGCCAATACCAATAAGGTGTAAACAATAAAATGACTGCCAACGATAATTGGGTAGTTTATACGACTGCCAGAAAAGCTTCCATAATTACAAAGACAAAGACATTTACTGTTTGCTATTCATACAACATTTCCCGTTCAATTCGATCAGTTCATACTAATTTGCGTACTCGTGGTTTCATCTGAGCATCGTTTTGTAAAAAACATTGATTGCCTTTGAAAACAAATAATGCCATTGAAAATAATTCGGATGGTTTCAACAATGAAAACAAGCCATCGCAGCCATTCAATATAATAAGAATCAACATCTGCTACCACCATGACACAGTCTACACCCAAGCATCAATTTAAGGTTTCAATATGGTGTTAAATCAGGCTGGCAACATTACTGAAAACACCTCATACAATTCCGTTTCTAACAAAAGCCTAACTCCTAATACCCGTAGTTGTCACTAACATATAGATGATAGAGTAACATGTTAGATACGGTAATCGGATACGCTATTGACACCTTCGTTACTTAAACACCTATTCAAAACTGAAAATTATAACTTATATATTATGCCAACACGTGTATAGTATTTGATACAATGGTGATAATGACGTTAATTTGAGGTTTTAATCTGATGTTACAACAGTAAACGATTTTAACACCAACCCAACACTATTTAAATGACGTGTTGCAATGGTGTCAATTTAAACTTCCTTCTTTTCACTCTAAATTATAAAGCAGTTCTATTCAGTATTTTTTTTTTTTTTATTAAGTGTTCCATAATTTGATTGAAATAGAAAAAACTTTATTTACTTCAATTTGAGTTAAGTTTTATATGTCGTATTTTTTAACAAGCAAAGATTTAATCGAATATTATAAATAATACTGTGCCTTCAATGTAAGTCCAAGTTACTTTTAATGACTCAAGCCAACAATGTCCAAAATAAAGCATAACAATTTTGTTAATAATTTTTATTTTTTTAAATATGCCGCAATTCTGCGGCTACGAATGTCCTTCAAGTTTTGAACTAGAGGAAAATTGTCTTCGTCGTTCGATTCATTCATAAAAAAGTTCGGCAAATCTCCTTATCAAGGCGATAAAGTAGCTTGAACTCTTCATTCGTGAGATGGACAAATGATATTAGCGGTTCGATGGGGCCGCAAATCACACGCTAAATACAAACACGGAATTGCAATTTGCGACCGTGAGTAAAATATTTCGAACTTGCGGCCGCAAGTAATGTCAATAAACGATTTGACAGTTTGCGCTAACTCAACATGGAAATGGTATTACATGCAAGCACACGGTAAATTTCGAAACTTGCGGCCACAAAACACATAATTTGGCCGCTGGCCAAAAATATACCATTGACTGAACTCTTCTTCATTTGATAGCATTTTTATACATTCCGGAGGGTTTTCAGCAAGTGCTCCAGAAATTCGCTTCACGATTCGAGAAACAAACGTAATAGTCCCAGCTAAATTATCAATTGAGAATTATAAGGCGAATAATAATTGCATGATAGGACGAATTTCTCGTGATCTAGCATAATCATAATACACTAGCAAACCCGGCGAACTCCGTTTCGCCACCAGATGGCTTTATTTCTTTCGGTGATTAAAAGATGAAGACATTTTTTTTTTGTTTTTTATTTGAAAAGGAAAAATTTTGTTTCATTTCACAACAGTAATGAATTCATTTCAACTACAAAAATAAAGTGTTATTTAGTTGAACTTCTCTAAGTAAATGGAAGTGAATACAAAGTAAATACTGAATCGTACGTGTCCGCAAATTATCCGTGTCATTGAAGTGCTCTT
>JANSTU010002115.1:0-33705 GCA_027564075.1 Bolitophila hybrida
GCATAGTAAGATAGAAATATAAGGTCATGGTGGGAAATCCCAGGCACCCCCACTTGGCTACATGTAATCACATTTGATAAATTCCCAACTACAAACAGGTCCAGACAGGAAGCATGCAAAGCTGTAGGAGATAAGTGCGTTGGGACTGAATTAACTATTGAGAGTGCCACGCCAGAAAGTAGTTGAACTAGGGATCTAGACTTAGATGAACGAACACACATGTTGACGTTGAAATCCCCAGTCAAAATGATGTCATTATAAATATGACTTAAGCTTGTTAACGCCTGTTCGAAATGAGCAAAATCGCTATTTGATGGAGGATTATATACTAATCCTATAAGAAATAAATAGTTACTAAACTGAATTTCAACAAACATAAATTCAAGTGTACTTGTAGATAGAGATATATCGAGAATCTTGCTTGATATGCCAGTTTTTATATAAACCGCAATACCACCACCTCTACAGCGCAATCTATCATGACGAATAATTTTAAAACCCTCAATCTTAACCATCTCATCAGAATGAGAAGTGTTCACAAATTATGTGAATTCGTCTCAACTGATCCATCTTTCGAAAGATGATGCAGGAGTTTATGTGGCAGATATTAATTGATTCCGAAAGAGACCGACATGCGGAATTAACAATGATATTGGGCATGCATAGATCATTCAAAGGAGAACTATTATTAGTTTGGGTCATTGAAAAGACAAGCAGTAATTGTATGCGTTATGCGTTTGTATTGAGATATATAATATTGAGATATTTCGGAAACTGCTCCATTCCGGATGTGTTTGGTCTAAAGCCACTCTCTTGGCAAGTTTTCGACGCTAACATTTCCAGGTATTCCGCAGTGAGGTGGGATCCATATTAGTTTTACCTGTGTGCAGTTTTCATGCAGATTGCGAAGTTTATTCCGGCATTGAGTGAGCAATTCGGTAGTCCTCGCATTTATTTAATGCTTTTCTAGAGCCATGAAAACCGATGCAATAATAAACTCACTGTTTCGTGGGTGCTCCTCAACATAATTGCAGACCCAGATTATTGCCTGCAATTCTGCCGTAAAAACCTATGCAGGTGAGTCAAATTTAATTATTTGTGGGTGTTTTCGTCAAAAAATATAGCTAATCCGTACTGACTTTCGAGCTTGGAACCATCGGTGTAAATATTAGTGCTCGGACGAACTAGAGCAATAAGTGGACTGTCGGGGTTCGTAAAATGCAAGGTACGGAGGCTGTCCCGTAAGAGATGACCAGTTCCCGAAATAGACTTCAGGTAGTACTGCCTCGCTACTTGTTGAACCCAAAGATCGAGAGGTGGTACGACGACAGAAGCTTGTTGTCATCAAATTTATATACAAAAAAATACGTTTTCGATGGTGAATAAGACTTTTGCCCCGCGGATACTTATTTTATAGCTACCGTGAGCATGTAATTTGTAGAATTCCCAACAATGGACATTCAGACTTGCGTACAAATTAAAATACATTGTTGTTTTTGACCCCAAATGTTGTTATTAATATTGTGTTATGTTTTATATGTAAAATATTAACACAAGATTATATAACTGGGTGAAGGTCCGCGGGATGTAGAACCATTGTTTTTTTTTGGTTCTAAATATTAAAGTCCGTGGAGTTTAATTTTGTTGTTTTAAATTAGTCAAAATAAATGTTTCAAATTGTTGTAAATTCTTTTGTATCTTATTCAACTGGGTTTGTTGCACGACGCCGTATTTTTTTTATTAAATTAAATTTGCCCAAAATTCTTCGTTTGCAATAGGGGCCAGTGTCTGTGGGTAAATAATGAAAATGTATAGCGATTTATTAGGAGATTGCAATTGCGTGTATATGTATTATTAGAAAATAAATTAATTTAACCAATTGACAACATAGACCAGAATAGAATATGTCATATTTATTCTTGTAGGCCGTCGATGACATACACCCGCTCTGACGAACGTAAACAAATGCTAGAGGATTTTAGGTTTCCTAATTTGAAGTATCGGTGTAGGAATTTCCTATTCATATAAACATTGTTCAACATTGTTACATCCATCGTGTTTTGAACTGAAATATAATAAAATATGAATGATTTTTTGTTATAAAATAAGAATTTATATGAATACAGAATCGTTCCGAAATGTCATATATAAACGTCCACCGATAAAAATAAAACGTCCACCAATAAAAATAATTGTGCTCTAAAAAATAAAAAATGTGCTCCAATAAATTCAATAATGTGCTCCAATAAATTCAAAAACTTGCACCAAAAAAACAAAATTCTTCACCAAAAAAAAAATAATTGTGCTCCAAAAAAATAAAAAATGTGCTCCAATAAATTCAAAAATGACCAACTATAAATTCAAAACTGTGTCCGAAATAAATGATTGTGCACCCTAAGCGTGATTAAAAATGTGTTTTCCATAGAATACTATTCCAAGAACCTCTATCCGCCATTCACAAAGGTTGTTTTTATTTATTGGAGCAGATTTTTGCAGTTATTTATTTCGGTGTATGTTTTTTAATTAATAGGAGCTCATTTTTGAATTTATTGCAAAACCATTTTTTATTTTTTAGAGCACGTTTTTAAATTTTAGGAACACATTTTTGAATTAATTACCAGACACTTTATTCGTACCCTTTATTCTTCTAAAATGTAGCCGGAATTTTTTTTTACGATATTTTTTTTTTTTTGGATTTGATTAACAACGATTTAAAAGACATAATAAACTTGAATACGGGTTCGATCACCCAAAAGCTCAGAGTTGTATTGCGATTTTAAGACACACCTTTTACATAATAGGGTGTCAAAAAAGTCATGCGGTATTTTTATTCAATTTTCAATTATGCTTACAATTGGTTACAATCATCCGATTTAAGTCAAATATGCGCCGTTTTGTTCGATGACTAGTTTCCAAGGAGGTGCCAAATTCATAATGCCCCTCTTATAGAAAGAAGCTCGCTCCATATTGCCAAAAAATTCTGAGAGACAATTTTCACGCGTTTGGCCATAGGGTAGCAGCTAATAGTGGATGATTCCCTGCCAATCCCACCAAACACACAGCAGAACCTTCCTGGCCGTCAATCCGGGCTTGACCACCGTCTGGGCCGCTTCACCGCGCTTCGATCACGACCGTTTGCTCTTCACGTTGTCGTAAGTGCCCCACTTTTCATCGCCAGTCACCATCCGCTTCAGAAACGGGTCAGCAGCGATTCGCATGTGTCGATACGGTCAAAGATGTGATTCGTGTGGCACCCATACATCGAGCTTCTTTGTGAATCCAAGCTTATTCAAATGGTTTATAATGTTTTGACGACTCATGCCCAGCTCTTGGCAGATGCTACAGCTGCTACTATGCCAGTCCCTCTACACCAGAAGGAAAACGTTGAAACCATCGTTGTGCTGTGGAAATATAAACTGTATCGTGTCCATAAACTGCACAAATTAATTGTATAGGCGGCTTGAGATGCATTTTTGCCTTTGTCGTAGTAGTACTGTGAGTCGGATTTTCTCTTTATTTTGTAACACACATTTAAAAACAAAGTAACCAAAGTTGTTCGTTTTGAACTCATCGATTTTCATGGGCGAGGGAATTTATTGATAATTCCATATTTAATTTGTAAACAATTAAATATAGAAATAATCGAATGTAAAAAATATTTATAACCAACTACTCGTTATAACAATATTTCCAAATGTTTTAAATGTGTGTTATAAGATGCAAATTTAACGAAAATACATTTATGAACTTGTGTTAAATTTTAACGTAAGTTGGGTTTCAACTTAATAATAGGCGCATAATCTTATGCCGCCATCAGATTTGAAAACCAGAACCAGAGGAGTTCCCCATTTCGATGTTTCGGTCGGAGTAATTAGACCAGACTTGATAATCAAATTTGTGTTGGTGATTTTCTACATATATGGTGAACTGGTCTATATCGGAACTGGAACCCTTGACAGGCACCTCCGCTAAGCACTGCACTCTCTTCTGTTTACACTAGAGCGATGATAGGTCCTTTCTTTTAACAAGCTTGTCAATTTGGTAGAGTATGAATTAGGCTGATCATCCGGTAACTGGATAGATCGGATCTATATTTGTTTGGCTTCGGAATCGCAATTACGATAGCATGTTTCCAGCACTTTTTTTATTGGGCAGCAAGTTTGTTAACATTGTCATTTTGTATTGTTTTGTAGCTGTATTATTTGTTTTATTATAACGGAACATTAATGCCATCAATTAACACGCACACTGTATATAACAAGGTCCAAAAACAGCAAATTAGCGTGAATATTCGTGTGAATACGTAATGGGCAATGAATCCGGAGTGCGGCATCTCATCAGTAGCTAGCCCCACAAGAGACTACAGGACCCAATGAGATAAGAGTAAAAAAAACAAAATGTAATTATTTATTTCGATTTTGCTGTTACCATTACTTAAAGCAGTGCTCAGGTTTGAAAATTAGGCTTCAAGTACTTTATGTTCAGGAAGATACATGTTCTAAGTTTTTAAAACGATAAACTGCATCTATATATGTGAGAACACATATAACGCTATATGGCGGAATAAATGCATACATAAACGACTAATAAGATTATTATTTATGTCGTTATAAACTAAACGATAAGTTCACCCTCCACGATTCACCCACACACAAACACTGCAAGAAACCCTTCAAAAATTATAAAAGCACAAAATCACTTGCAATTTAAATCAGTCAGAACACTGAATCATTTACATAAACATTGCGGAATGGCGTCGAAAATCAAGCGTAATAAATAAATCATAAAATAGAAAATTCTTGTTAATTACAAAGAAGTATATATTTTATATATACAGCCAAATCCGTTATAATAACCAATACCGCTGTGGACAATACTCTTACAAAATATCTGCTATCCGATGACGACGATGACTTCAATGTGCCTTCATGCAGCCGTCCCGTTGCTACTACGATCTATGTGACACCGCCGGTAAAGCCATTGCAATCATGCCTGAAAACTCAACTACTAAGTCCAGCCGCGACAAAATCACCCTCACACCATATCATTCAGTTTGTACACAGGGAACCAGAGCACGTGTCGCCAAGGCGAAAGTGTAAAAAACAATTAGTCCGAAAGGGCACGCATGCCGAATTAAGCGGTGTGCCAGTGGTCTCTTCTGTGGTGGCCTCATACAGACGGGGTAGTTTGCTGAGTGACAACGAGAGTTCGTGCTGATTCCACCAACAGTTTCTTTAGTATTATATATAATGTATATAACTACTAAATTCCTATATATAAATAGAATTACCACCAGAAATATATAAATAGTTTACTATATATATACAGTATTTATATTTATTTACACTTTTCAGTATGCTCAAAGTCAATTATAATAAACAATTATTGGCATAATCCACGCGAACACCAGTGTTGCGCATTCATTTTTGAATTTCAACGCACACAATAATAAATCACCCCTCAATCGCGCACAAAGAACAAGACCTGTCGATAGTTAATTCAATATATCAACCAAACAATTTGCATACGCTAAAAATGTACGTGTTGTGGGTTATGACAGAATCCGCGCGCGTCTGCGTGATTAACCCTTGAATGTTATTTTTTATTATTATTAAGATGACGTTGTGTGAATGATGAAAACGGTAATTTCAAAGTTAGCTACGGTATAAAAGCAACTGAATGGTTGGTCTTACTTCACAGAAATTGTTTTATCGTTGTGAAGATAGGTTCGTGTAGTGTTTTATATTTTTTAAAAAAGTGGTTAATTACACATAGACTTAAAAATGGGTCATCTATCGGTTGTTGTGCTGACCACGATGCTGGTGCATTTGTACATAAGTGTAATCAGTGCTGAGATGTCCGGACAGACCCCAGAAGAGACTAGATCTCGACCACATGGATTCGGATCAGCATATAATAGAGATACACTTTTCAAACGTCATCTTCGATCGTCACTTGGTAGTGAAAGTCAACCGCGAAAGGTAGTGTCCCGCACAAAAATACCTATCGAATTGGATTTTGTGCTTGAAGAGGATGAGATGTACGATAAGAACAAACGATTCGATGACTACGGACACTCTCGCTTCGGCAAACGAACCAATGCTGGTGCTATCGCGGCGATTGGTGAACGCATAGGCGAAGGACCATCTGATGATTACGGACACATGCGATTCGGCAAACGAGCAGACGATCTGAACTAAAGAATAACATTATATAAAAGCATATCCAAGGCAAAAAAATGTGTTTAATGTGTGTAATATTAAATATTTCAATTTTTTCTGCATTTCATGAATAATAAAACCATTCAATAATAATCAATCTTTCTTTTTGAAGAAAACATAATTTTATAAGCTTACCTTACCTATCATTAAAATCGACCTAACAAAGTCAATGCGCGATATTAAAATATTTGTAAATCTTTATATATTTATATTTATCCTAATTCTAGCAATCTTTGTGTTTTCAAAAAACTAATTAAAATAAATATGCCAACATGCATAATAAATACGCGAATTTTTCGTATTAAATATGCACATTGCAATTGCGGTTAAAGGTAATCTTCGAAGAGATCGCAAATTCCTTCGGTTTTGTACAGAGAGTACATGTATTCTTCTTGATCGGTCAGTCGCAGCAATGGCACTTGTGTTCCTGTATAAAATAACAATTATTTAAAAATCATAATTTTTACTTTTATTTGTATACAGTCACCACCTAAGGCACTTTCATCTTGGTCCATGTTTCGTAATGTATACTGCTTCTTAATAGGCGGTTTCTGCAGTAGAATTTTGGCTGTTATACGATGGTATTCTTCTTCGGATGTCTCGTCCGGATCTGTGTGAACATTATGTGTACTTTTGCGACTTCTTGGCTTTTTTCGTGGTAATTTCGGAGATTGGTTTAGTTCTGTTTTTACACTGGGTGATTCTGATGAACTCTAAAATTTAATAAAAAATATATACATATAATATAATCTGAAATAATATAATACATTCGCTTACTTTATCATAAGTGGGTTGCGTTATTGATGCACCGTCATGTGTGACGAGTCGCACGTCGATTATCTTTGTGTGCGTTTTTATCGTAAGATTCGAGGATTCTGCGTCGGACTAAAAGATATTTATTAATATTTTAATTATATTACGAGGAATGGTTTTACTTACACCTTCATCAACTTTGTAACTATCAAAATTACGAACGGTGAGTATCAAGTCTTCATTAAAGCAATCAATCAGATCGTCTCGTGTTATATAGGAATAATATCGGTTTTTTGGGTCATCCTGAGCATTTCGAATGTTTTGTTTCATACAAGAAATGTGTCTAAAAAAAGGAAATATTACGTATTTATGTTTATAAAACTGTTTAACTTACTTGTCCAGAGTGGCTTCGGTGGCTATAAGGCGTTGTTCTTCTTCACGCAAACGTCTTGCATGACTGACAATATCTTTGCTGGTCGTTCCTTTTAGAATGCCTCTGTTACAATGGATATTGATTAGAAATCTCTACAATTATGTATAAAAACGCATCATAAACATACTTCCATTGTATTATGTTTTTACTGCGTTTCTCGATAAGACCGACACCCTCAAGTACATTTGTTATATCGTAAATTCTACGTTTCTGAGGAACGTCCAAGATATGAGCAGCCTGCAAAGTAATACAACATTAATAATAAAATTCAAATTGGTGCCAAATGTTACGACGCAAAGCGCGCATTTCTTAGAAAATGAGCGCCACATCTAAAATATTGGTGAGCTATTATCTGGCACGATATTTGCATGCATATATTCAACTATGGTATCGCCTAGACAATAGCAATGCAAATGCAATACCTGCCGTATAATAATATCATAGAATAGTACAGATTACTTGCCACTTTCAAGTCCAAGACTCCGTCAGAACTTTTCTGGAGTAAACCGACGAATTTGCGTGTTAGTAAGCCCAGTGACTTGTCCGTGCGCTTATTGTCCGGCAGTTCGTCCAGTATATTATTCCATTCCATCATTTATATAATTTTAGACGAACAAATTCGAGAATTAAAAAACAAAATACAATAATATTTCAGAATTTTTTCAACACTGCCGCCATTAGCTTATATTTTATATATTATCTGACAAACCAGTGCTGCCAGATCGACAGTTTCGTATTTGACGTTTCTCTGGATAGGAGTGGATAGTAAATAGGTGGAACTATCAGCATTAAGAAGTAGGTGGGTTTGGAGCTTTGTTTTTTAGGTTTTTTGATATAGATGGCGATGAAAATTGACAAATGATGTTTCAGTGCTTTAAAATTTTCCTGTATTCCTAAAAAAGATTAAACGGATGTAATAAAATCACATTGAGACCATGCACGGTGTCGTTGACCGCCTCAAGTAGTTCATCCGTGCTAAATTTTACAATTGAACTATACAAGTATTTGTCGACTTAGTTTAAGTTAACAAAATAACGGCTTCGAAATTTGTCATATTAGCGCAGCTTGCGTAAAGGAGCTCGTTTATATAAGAATAAGAGGTAACCCAATCGAATAGCTTCAATATCACGAATTCTTAGGAAACACCTATGTAAAAACAGACAAACACACACAGTTTCATTAACAAAACGATAATAAAAAAATTCAAATACACCAACAAGCAGGCGCTTTCCCAAGACCCTGTCAAGGGCATTCTGCAGAAGTTGTAATGAAATTATACCGAATGAGTTCATTGGAAACTTCCAAACTTCATGCCCTATTCAACGATAAACAAGCATATAACCTGTACTGACGGTTTGCGCTAATCGACAGAAACGGATGCTTGATTTTCACAAAACTCAATCCGAAATATTCTTTCCGACTCTATAAAAAAATATGTGGCTAGGAGAGAAAATCATCTAACCCAACAACAAACAAACTTCGTCAGATTATAAATGTGCCCAATCAAGACCGCTTAATTCACCTCTTGTTTGATAGAGCCGACTCAAATACGAATCGGACACATGTACCTGCCGATGACCTCCTCAAGACGTTTATCCACCGCCGTGCTAAATCTTACATCCGAACTGTACAAGAATCAACACATCTGCAACACAGAAATTGCGAACGGCAGTTGTCATCCAGAGGTGATGGACTAAACAAAATCTGTAAGAAGTTTCGCGTCGAGTGATTCATGTTACGCCAGTCCAAAATAGTTATAATATAAGACTTCGACAGCTGCAGAAAAGTGCGTCAAGGCTGGTCAGCTGTTTGTAAAATGAGAAAGCATTTTTTGCATTTTATATATGGATACATAAAAATAAACAAATCCCAGTTTTCGCCGCAGATCCCTAACATGTGTTGTATTTGTGTTTGTAAATTAAAAACTAATTCTCGAAAGTTGTTTGAGTACATCTTTCAAGTATGGCCGTTGGTCCTATTCCATTATTACATTCGTTCGATCACGCTTTACCGTGTTACCGCGAACATCGACAATATCCCTTATCTCAAACTCACCTGAGATTGATGTAATAATAATAAATGCTACTGAGCGATTTTCCAAGCAGAATGAGATCATCAACGTACAACAGCAATCACAATGTTTTATCTCCTTGAGCTCTGATGTATACCGACATAGTTCGAAACCATTTCCAATGATTCCAATAATCTATCCAGACACGAGGTTCCTGAGACGTTCTCAGCTTGCATACGAGTCCTTCCGGTTTCTTCATAAAAATCTCTTCTTAGAAGTCATCGTTGAGGAACGCCGTACACACATCTGTTACATTTCCAAATCCCGTTCGACAGCAACAGCCAACAATACTCGAACAGTTACCATCCTTGCCATTGGTGAATAAGTCTCAAAAAAATCAAGACCCTATGTAAATACTCTTAGGTAATCAACTATTAATACTTGTAAGTTTAACAGTTATTTGCAGTTTTTTTTTAAATTGATACCCCCACCAATAATTTTTTAACTCAGAATGAACTAAAGAACACGTGTTTAGCTTTTACCCTCAGTATACGTGGGACACCCTGTATATATTTATAAAGATAATTAGCAAACACATCGTTATTGGAAATAAATAGTTGTGCATAATTAATAGAAAACCGTCAATGATCAAATACATGATTTTCATTGCTATTCAAGTTGAGGCATTTTATCCGAGAGACAGAGGGAGAGAATCTCCAGCTTCTGAAAGAGCATCTTTGGAAATATTCATTGCCCCATCAACAAGAACCTTCATAGAGTTCATAGTATTTTCCATTAAATCAGGTAAATTTGTTTCAAATTCCGCCTGTAGTTGTGGACTCGGTTGTGGATTTGCATTAGAGACCTGGAATAAAATAAATATTAATCAAAAAGGACTTAATCTATGAATATGACTGTTTAAGAGACTTTTAATATGTAGATTAAAACCAGAATGGCCATAATAGCGAATTTCATTGTTTTTAGAATATTTATTTAAGAAGGTATGTTGATTTAGATAAACGTTGACTGAACTTGCTGAACATTTGTCTGGGTTTTATATATGAATCGTTTGTATATTCTTCTATATCTAGGTATTGTGAAAAAAGTTGCACAATTTATAACAGTAACAGTAAAACCATAAAAATGATATTATTAAAATGAATTGTTTTATATGATACTCGTATTCAAACTCATATAAAAATATATAATTTTTATATGATTCCTAACTCACTCTATATACACTAATATTCAAAGATTGGTTTAGATTATCGGAGTTTATCAGTTAGTTTTTATTTATAAAGTTGTAAACATTTAAAAAGAATCTTTAATCATATTTTTACATTTTCAATAAATTTCAGGAATTTGATTGCGAATCGAATTAACTTGTACTTTCATCTGTATACAGACATCAAATTCGAAAGTAGAAATGAATTTAATTTTGCGACTACTAAATACTTAATACAATTTCTGCAAATAAAAAAATGCCATCACTTTATTATATACAAAAACATTTAATTTTATGTGTACAAAGTTATGCAATGATTTATAACTTAATAATATTTATAAATGTAAAACAAATAATTAAGTAAGATTCAGAATAGTATTATATACTTATACGTTTTTATACTTTAAAGCTTGCTACAATAAAAAATATAATATGCCTAATAATTGTTTGAAACAATGAATCTTAAATATAAATCTTTGAGACTTCAATATTAATTTCAAATGAGTTAGAAATTCAAATACAAAAACTTGATTAAAAGTTAACAAAAATGAATGCGTAAAGGGAAATAACAATATTATATAATAACGTTCAATAGTTTGACTACCGTCAGAAAAAAATACACAATTTACATTCCTAGTTTCAGTTGAATTGATATTCTGCATGCGATATGATAATATTAGTGTGTGCGTGTGTGTATTGTGAGACAAAATAGAGAAACACACACACACACATGTTTATACTATATATATAAATTACAAAATTCATCGTATTACTTAGTCCCTGACGTAGGATTTTACCGCACATCGTACGTGTGGTTTTTTTAATGCATTTGTTTATGTGAAGACACTAAAAAACTAGAGATGAGGCGCTTTTGGCATCGATTAACTATAAACTAACAAAAATCTAGCGAATCTATTGTTTCGCTGATTTTCGTGGAGACGTGGCCTTTTTAAGGGAACGTTCGTCGGCAACCGTTTCGTCGTCCTCGTCGGTTGCATCCTCGTCGTCGGATTGCTCTTCGGCTGGCCTTGTCCATTTGATCATCGTCTCAGGCGACCGATAGAGGAAAATGAGTTTTGCAAACAAGTCTTCTTCTAATGCAAACTCCAACGATTCTCGGACGAGATAAATGTCCAGGCACAGTTGTAAAATACGATCAACATATGGCAATTCGGAGTACATAATATTTTGACTGCCACCCGAGAATAGACCACGGAAGAAGCGTGATGCCAAGAACACGAATGTGGAGTATATACCTATTACACTGAAAAATATTATTATTAATTTATAATTAACATATTATATTAAAATAATTAATTTTCACTTACCCGCCAGCCGTAAGCCAGCTAAGTGTCGGTGGAAATAGTTTGTCACTAAATGTGTACAGGACAAGATTTTTGGTGCAATTGGCATAGGGTAGACGTCCCAAAACGTCCTTATAGAATTTGTCACTGCAGTCTTCGAGCACTTCCCACCACATATCCACGCCGTTCGGAGACTTGTGCATTTCCAGTGATACGTTTCGGTACAATTTCGGTTGATTAGGTAGAAGCTGTGTGATTGGCCTCAGATCTCCTAAATTTTTAACCTAACCACACAAAATAATTAGCACATTAATAGAATTAATACTTTATTCCATGATAATTATGATGATAATTTTTTTATTAAAACTAAAAAATCCGTGATCAATTATTTTTTGATACTCTGGAATTACGAATAGCTTGCTCCATGTTTTTGCTTCGAGTGAATCGAATCAGAGTTTCCGGTGATCGATACATAAACAACAGTTTTGAGTAGATATCTTCTTCTAAAGCAAATTCTTTGTTCTCGCGAGCCTTTAGAAAAAAACATTTATAATTTGATGACCCTGTTTATGTGCTTTAATTACCATGTAAAGGTCATGACAGATTAGAAACAAACGGTCAACAAAGGGCATCTCCGAAAACATGAATTCCGAGCGCGGTTGTGAAAAAACAATGCGTACGAATCGTGAAGCGACTAGTACGATTGTCGTATAAATACCCATAATGCTAAATTATAATTAATAAATTATTTGCATTTGAAGAACAAAATAATAATTACCCCAGAGTAGTAAGAAAACTCAATTTTTGCGGTATTATTTTATCACTAAATGCATACATAACCAGATTATCGCCATTTTGAAATGGTAAATGTTGCAAATACTTCAAATATATGTAGTCATCTTTAACTTCGGCCAGTTGCCAATACACGAAGGGTTTACGGATTATACTAATTCGAAGGTTTCGGTAGCAATACTTTTCGTTGGGATAGAGAGAACAGACCGCATCGACTTTATTTTGTTTTACCTAGAGTCTAAGATTCGTATAATAGCAGGAGCAGCTAAACACATTACCTTGAGGAATTTTGGAAACAGGAACGGTAACTCTATGCGATCAACACTACGGTTCTCCAGCATAGCTATTAGACCAATTCTAGCCGGATCGTCAGGTCCGAGTTCATAGGAGGGTTCATCCGATATGGTGGCCGCCATCTTTTCGCTGTATGTTGTGCGTGAAACTGAGTACTTGTAGCGTACAATAAGTGTGCCATCTATGAACAATAGTGTTTGTCTATTATATAGTATATTAATAAAAAATAATTAATATGATAAAATTACTATTTTTAAGATCCTCTGTAAGACGATCTAAATCAGGAGGTGAAATAATCCACAGTGATGTGGAGTTTGGTCCAAGTACGACAGCGGCAACATCGTCACTCTCGTAGTTTGACAGGAACGTTAGTGCCACCCGATCCTTAGAATATTGTTTCTGCAAAGCGGCCCAGTTCTCCTCGCGGAATCTAAACAAATTTTAATTAAAAATTTCATATACCACGATATTCAAAAAAAAACACACTGATGAATTTGACTTGATTGTGCACTCATTCTGTACACAGGCTCATATGGACCGATTCGAAGTTCAACGGTAACTTCGATTGGATGATTCGGTTCTCCGACGGTATTACCTAGAGCGAACAGAGCCAATGGACCCCATACGAGTGCAATGATCGCAAACAGAAAACCTCCGCCCATAATGTATTTTACAATTGATCCCTTGGCGACTCCTCGCGGTGCCGGGAAATCTTTTTCCATTTGTCGCGAGCACTTGAGCTCGTATATGTTCGCAAAAATGTCCTCCATTTTTAGCCACTCAAACAGCGGCATCGAGGAATCCGTCCAGATCCAGTCCATTAGAGCACGTAGTTCAAATAAGAACGGTGTAAGCATGTAACTGTGTAGCGATATGTATGTGTAAATATATTGTAAGTTGGAACAAATAGAATATTATGCGGTCTTACACTTTAAATGCGCCGAGATTAACGATTGAGAAACCCTTAGTCAGACAATTTCCAAGAATACGTCGTGGGTAACCGCATCGAATTTGGTATGCAGAGAATAGGAAATAGAAGCATTTCACAATGTAGAATATGACAGGAGGTGCTTTGGCATTAAAACTCCTGTAAAATAATATAAGTTTTTAATATAGGAACATAACCTCGAGAGTATTTTTTTTGTGTCATTATAACATACCTCTCACTAAATACCGGCACCAGGAAGAACAGCCACAAGTGCATACCAATGACGGTGATAAACTGGAATATAATCTTGCCTGCCAGATTCTTGCGCAAATATAATGCTCGATCAACAATAATAAAAACGAATTGCAGTAGCAACATAATTAGAAAAGCGACCGGAATTTTGTTCTCTTCGAGATAGGATGTGACACCACCATCGCCTTGAGTTGACTGGACATAATAAAATTAAGAATTATTCAATAGACATAATTTAGTTTAAAAGATACTTACGCCAAACGCAGTGAATCCGAATAAAAGCACAAAGAAATTGATAAAGTCACACAGGAATATGTAGATGTAGACGTCTGCTGTTACTCGATTGGTTTGCTTCAGAAGTCGTTTGAAGAACGAGGTGCAGGAAGAGCAGTATTTCTTAGTTCTAAATATATGTAATCATTTTAATATGATAATAGTTGAATAGAACATGAGTACTTACGAGAGACCAGCAACCTTTGGGAAGTAATTTGTTGGTTCCTCAGCAACATTTGTGACGTATACCATTTGGGAGTCCTCAGACTGAATATCATTTGGTTCAGCACGGGTCAATGTCAATGTTAGACTACCTTGCTGTACAACAGCTGATTCGCGACTAAGAGACAAGTAAATGGTTATTGAGAAATGTATATATAACATATATGTTATTGAATGTTTCGCTTAAAATTATACCGGGTAAAACATTTATTCATCTTCACTTTAGCCAACAAGAGTTCGGAGCTAAAATTGTTTTGAGCAATAAGTACTTCATCGCTTACTGTCACATTAGTTCCCTTCGATTTAAATCTATTCAGTCTGTTCTTGAACTTTTTCTTTAACGATGGAATTCTAATTCCTACACAAGATTTTACAAACCAATTCAAATACTATGATTTTAAATCACAAATACCTTTTCGACCATCATCATTTGATTGATCATTGTCATCGTCGGGTACAATAACACAATAAGCACTAAATTAGCGATAAAATGTAATTTAAGCTAGCGAACTAATATAGTCAATATTTACTTGAGGTTTGTGCCAGGTGGGTCAGTTCTTGCTGAATAGCATCCATCGAGTACATCTTCGTCCTCACGACATGATCTCCAAATACCCATTTGCTTTTGCACAAATCTATGGAAAAAGATCACCAGCAACAGAGCCAAATCGTAACCAGCATAATTTGGCTTTCGTTCGATGCCAATAATGCGAGCTGGCGCCAGAGGTTGATTTGGTGTGAGCGCCTCTGAATTCCACCACAAAATCTCGAATTGGCAAATGCATTTGATAATGACAACAATCTAATACAAAAACTAAATAAAATAAAAGCTCATTTTATATTCTGGTGAGATCGTGTACCTGTGTATAAGCGATAAGTGTGACCCAGAAAGTTCTTGCAGGTCTTGGTACGGTAAGTGTTCCCCATAGGAACACCATAAAAGGCATTGGCAGCGAGAGTAAGCTAGCGGATGCAACCTATATATATATATATATATATAAATTAAATGTCCATTAATTATAGGCAAATTGACGAAATTATTAATCTTGCCATGTTAATGAAGACTAGGAGGTAGCACAGTAGGTCAGTGTTTGATAGAAGCGCAAACCACAGGGACTGGAAGAACTCGGTGAGCACTGAATGCTCCTGTGAAAAGAAGTCTTCATCCAAGTCGGAGATTTCTTTGGAACTGTAAAATTTTGTAAGGTTGAATTAAAAATAAATAAAAAATTATTCCAATCATAAAATATTTATTATACATACAATAATATCACATGAACAATATATAATTGATTTAGGAGCGTAAGTGTAATCTAAATTAGCAACTTCTCTTTAAAATTAAAAAAGTTGAAGTTTATGTACAGTTCTGTCGGACACACGCACAAATAATTTCATGTTTCTAAGGAATTACGTTTCTAAGATGATAGTGTAGGTAATATGTATCTGGAGGAATATTAAAAAAAAAATATGGAAAATAAAAAAATTGTAGAACAACAAACAAAAGTCTTTAAAAAATGCCATTTTAATATTCGGACACTTTTCAAAAAAATAAACGACTCACCCTAATATACATATTATATAACCAAACAATCATATCAGAAACGTTATTCATAGAAACATGAAATTATTTTTTAAACACTATTTTAAAAGTACATTTTTAATATTTTTGCGATTGTCCAAAATTTAAAGTGAGTATCTGTATAACATTTATCCAGTGCCCATATTATAATTCAAATCTCACGTGACTTTTGCTTATTTTTGATATATTCTTCATGCAATATATGTCAAAATTAAGCAAAAGTCACGTGAGATTTGAATTAGAATACGGGCACGGGTCAATTTTGACTCATATCATCGAGAATAAACTACAATTACATTTATTGTAACGTTGGGTTGGGGAAGAAATCATGAATTTCAAAATCCCGATTCCAAATGCGATTTGGGCATAGATTTGAAGCCCTTAAAAATGATATAATTTATTTTAAAAATCTATTATTAAAGTCGCGAAAGAGTTTTTTAGTATGCTGTGTATAAAGGTTGTCAAGAAAATTGCTCGATAAATAGATAAGAATTATATCAAAGGATGGTATAATCTTGGATTTTGGTTATGATTTGAAATGTTAAAAAAAATAAAAATAAATTATTTTGAGGCTTTGCATGAAAGTTGTTGTAGGGCAAACAAAAACGGGCTTATATAAACTTATTTCGAACTTATCGAAAGAATTAATTGTTGCGAAGACATCAATTAAGAAAATTAAATATGTTGAAGTTCTTTCCCGCAACAGACAAAAATTGTAAAGGAATAAAAAATTAAAAGCCTTAGTTAAAAAAAAAATGCAATCAAACTCTCCTTATTAAAATATATATTTTTTAAAGATTAATAAAACAAATAATTTTATATTTTTTTATTTTAAAATAGAATAAAAAATTAAAAATCAAATATAAAACAAAAAAAATAGAACCAATACCCGTTACGTAATCGTCGTTGTTGTGGTTTGTTATTTTGGCGACATATCGCCCTACAACAACAATTAAATGTAAAGACTCAATATTTAGTGAGTTTTAAAGCCTGTTCTGCATCTTATTATTTATGTGGGTGTTATTTCCTCAAACGTTATTTTTATTGTTGAAGTAAAGTGCAATATTGTTTAATGTGAATAATTCGCGAACCAGAAGATAAAATCACAAAATTAATTTTGATTAAACATATTTAAAAGTTAGTATTTATTAGTTTTTTGATATAAATGAACTGTTAAATGTTCAGCGACATCTATACTTGAATATAAAGTTCAAATTCAGCTTATTGATGCATTAAATGCCATTTTTTAATATGTTTTTTTATAGACAAAACTCAATATTAGCAAAAGAACCAAGAGTTCAGTATTCTGTTTTTTTTTTTTTAATTTTTTTTAGTTTGTTGTCCGCTTTCTATTAAGGTTTGTTAAATATTGATTTAAAAAAGAAACACACTTTTATACAAAATTATTAATGTCCTAAATATTGGAAATCTACGAAGTTTATCACCACATTTTCTTTGGGAGTTCTCTGGTTAATATAGAGATATTGATATTGATTAAGATAAAGCATTTATTTCACCTGAGAACAATGTCTTAATGTGTTATTGTAATAAAATTATGATTTAAGCATTAGAGCTTACTTACTTATAGGCACACAATGAAAGCATTAAAAAAGCGAATAAAAAGTTTTGCAATAATCAAAAAAGGTGTGATTTAAAAAATCTTTTTTTTTTGTTCCTAAAATAATTTGTAGGTATATTGAAAAAAACCTGGTAAGCAGAAAATCAATCAATCATTATTAATTTTCATATACCATAGTGAGCACGGTATATGAAAATTAATAAAATCTTTTAAATTAAACTAACATTGCAGTACTCAAGCAAAAGCAAAAAAAAAAACAATAACTATATATTTTTTTACAAATAGCAATATAATTTTGATAAACCGTTTGGCAATTTTGAATGATTGTTCTGGTGATGTTCATTGTACCTGTCAATAACATCATCATCGGTAGGATATTTAAGCGATGCCTCGTCTAGACCACGCTCCAATGACGGTGCCAAGATTCTGATCTCGGGCACCACACTACTTGTTCGGCGCCTGCGCATAAAAGCTTACTATGTAAAACGTATACTCTAAGTAGTTATAAAATACTTTACGCTAAAACCGCGGTCAAAACAAATGTTTAAAAAATACATCTAGAATCTAGTTGAAACTACGCGGCTATAGATTTTCTATAGATTTAAAAAAAAAAAAAATATCGCAAGTTCTTTTAAAAAATGATTAGCTGATAATTTGATGAATTGCAAGCATCTTCCACTTTATTGTATTTAAATAGTGTGCAATACTTACTCCTCATCAATTGGTTTGGTTTCCTTGGTGGCTGAGAACATTGTTGGTCGTAGTAAATGGGCAATTGTCGTTCTGAAAAAGTACATTTTTATTATTTATTAAATAAACAAATATTAAACTAGATAACTGTAGAAAAGATATTTTTATTTTTTTTTAAATTATTTCACTTCTGAATGAATATAAATTGTATACAAAAATCTCTAACTATTTGAAATAAGGAAAAGCTTTCTACTTAAACAAAATGTGTACAAAGCAAAACTGATTAATTTACCCATCTTCAGCAAATATCGGCTGGTCATCGGATTCGGGTTCTCGCAGTACAACTTCGTGTGTACCGTTAGATGCAGGTGGCTGTGTGGATATGTCACTACTAGACGTACTGCTCGGCGAATCACTAAAAGCGTTTTAAAGCAAAACTAGTACATGATATACAAACCAAAAATGTCAACTAAACTCTAAAACCAATTTTCAATACTCTATTAATTTCGAAAAGACACGGCAATGTACCGTCTCGCACAAACTGCAACTCTCACACACACACATGTGGCTAGTTTAAAAAAGAAAATCAAATACACTTTAAAAACATACCCTCGAGTTCGCAGAATAGATGGCATCGGAGCCCACATATTCCCTGAGCCGATTCGATGACCCTGTCCGAAATCTTTTTCAGCCTAAAGTTAGGAATGTGATTAATAAAAAAAAAAAACAACCAGCTATTCTCGATTTCGATTGTACCTTTAAATCTTTCTTTTCCTTTGAAAGGACACGCATGACATAACGGTAGTTTCGAGACATCTTATACAGTCGCAGTGTTATCGAAACCATAACGCCCGATATAAAAGCAGCAATAAACGCTAGTCCGGATACATCTAAATGCAATAAATACGTACATTTTTTTTTTTTAATTTGAATAACCATAATTAACATACTGCTTTCATCGTCGGTCGAGGTGGGTTCAGAAAGATCGTCATTGATCGGTACTTTATGGGAACCTTCGCGACTCGGTCCAGGCCGTTGTCCATCAGGTTGGGTGAATTCTGTAGTACATTAATATAAACATAAAATAAAGTGTTTAATACATTAAACAGAATGGACATACCATCGTCAAGATCTCTTCTCTGTGAATCCTGTTTAAAAACAAATGCAATTAGACAAAATTGTCATATTTTTTGTTTAGTTAGTTACAAAAACATTGATTAAATAAGCATCTAATAGTGGAAAGCATTAAAGAAGAGGTTGTAATAAAGTTAACAGATAAAATGTGTTTACAAATCGTTGCTTGGGGTTTGGTGTTTACGAAACCACGTTTACCATGTGCTCAGGATCTAAATAAAATACAAGGTGATAACTGTTGGTGGGACCTCCAGTAAAGAAAGCAAGAAATGTCGTGATCGATTTGAAAACCCGTTTCTGAAAACTCTAGGTGGGTTTCGTTTCTTTAATTTTTTCGAGAATAATCTATTGAGTAATGAAAAAGTCATTTCTAATTATTTATCAATATTCAGTAAAAAATAGATGCTAGTCATCTGATGTGTTTGGGGACATCTGTGGAGTAAATGTAGAATCCAATACATAAAAGATCAGTTTGTGTTAAACAGTTGAAACGAAACGTCTAATTCAGAATAAAGTGATCGAACATATAAAATTAGTGTTTCCATGAGTTTCGGAAATAACAGAAACGTTTTACTTAAGAACAGTTTCCACAAATTCCCCAATTTTTATATAGGGTGTCCACTCGTAAAACGTTGAAAATCGCGAGTATTTCTACAAAAACATTTGTATGATGATGAATGATGTTTTAGGATGGGGGAATGGACTTCGGTGAGTCTACTTCAGCACGTAGGTCAATTCTTCTAAAACCCTTGACTAAAGTCGGTTGTCATTCGTACACCAACCAGACCTCTTAACATATTCTGCTTATTGAGAGGGAGAAGATGCAAGTAGCAACTCTTGACTATATAGATTATGAAGATCCCATAATGAGTAGCCTTGAGCGATTAAGTCCATGTCACTCAGCTAAGAAGATAATGGAGGATTCAATTTCCCTGCACCTCACACAAATCGGAATTTCTGAAATTCCTATTTTGTGAAGATGATAGTTTAACTGTCAGTGACCGTCTAGTATCCCGCAGACGAACGCCAAATCCCGGCGACCAAGATTGATCGCTGCTTCTTTTTTTTTTGAGCATGGTTTTCCAATTATTTATTTTGCAGTTTTTCATCCACTCCTTGGTCCTGAGTCTGCTTATGTTCGATATACCTACAGAAGGCTGCGATTCAATGAAACCCGAATCACTGCCATTTTTTGCTAGAACTTCGACGCGTTCATTTCCGGGAATTGCCGAGTGACCAGGAACAAAGATCAGACAAACGACATTTTGGGAAGATCTGCATATCCTCCCGACAGATCAGCCCTAGTCTCGATGTGAATCGATTTCCACTCAACGCCTTAAGGTCTTCCGAGAAGATATGATTTGATAAAGGCTTTCTGACATTGCCAGAAAGGTTTGTCGCTCTAATTAGTTTATTGTTCATGTTTCTACCTGAATTTAATGTCAATAATTACACCTAGATATTTTACAGAGTATATTCTTTGCAGTGAATTGTTGCCAAGCACCAGTTCTTGATCAAATTAAGTGGAATTAACCTGGACTTTTGGACCAATGCAAGAGTGGACTCTTCTTTTTCTGAGCATGGATTCTATTCATCTTGAAATGGAAATTATGGATCTCGTCTCTCTCCAGTTTTCAGGGGTTTTGTGATGACATGCGAAGGATTAGTGAATACACCCTCGTTATCAATGTTAGTAAAGTTCGTTTCCAGCTAATAAATTGTGGCTTAACGTTTTGAGGCCGTTCTTGACGATGGGACCTCTCGAGTTTTTTGTGTAGTCTTCAGTTTTTCGCAAACAAAACAAACTAAAAGGGGCGCTTGAATTGCTAAATCCGCTGGTTAGTTTTGCGTGCTTTGTATCTCGTATTTGTTAATAATATAGAATTTGCGGTTAATCAAACAAACATATATAAAACACCCCAAACGATATTGTAAACAGAATTCTGTCGTGTGTGCAACCTTCCCAAAAAAATACATCTATTTTAAAGCTTTCAAAGGATACGTATAGCTAAAATTAAGGCCTAATTACTACAGTGTGCGCAGAGCTAATAATGATTAAGAGTGACGGCAACTAAATACTCTAATTTTTTACATAACATATTAATAAATCAACAGCAACTGTCTATGTAAGCGGAAGCGCAATAATTACTTGGTTTAAGCGTATTTTTTATAATAATTTTAAGTAATATATAGTGTACAACCAGAGAAAAAAGAACTCACTGAACCAATACGGTCATCAGATGGAATTGGCTCGAATGACGTCGGTTCGAGGTCGGATGCATGCTCTCCGCCGGAAATGGCAGGACCACGGGAACTTCGGTCAACAGAGGTTTCGGACGCACGCTGTTTACGTTGCTTTAACTTATTCTCTAACACCTGCGCGTACATATGAGAACGTGCACGTTGACCCGGTGGGAGGGGGAACGAGAATGGGACACAAACATAAAAAATACAAATAAATACAAATGAAGGAGTGTTTATGTGATGTGTGTGTGTATATATGTATGGTCTATATGGAGGTAGGGTTAGTAATCAAAATAGACATAGAGGAGATGAACTTCTTCCGGAAAAGCGTCACAGACGTCTTGCGTCGCACCACTGCCACTGGAGGACACATTTTCGATGTGTCGCAGAAAAGGTGAAAATACAAATGTTTATGCCTACAAGCGCATTTCTAATGAGTGGAGGGGTGTGATTTTGTTCAAAAGGCATGGCATCACACTAAAAACGCAGTCTTAAAATTAAAAAAAAATAACAAAACTATTTTATCGATTACAATATTAGTTGGTATCTTTTAAAATCATAATTTTGGATAGGTGTTTTGCCCAATAGTTTATCAATTGTATTTGTATTGTATTCGCTGGTAAATAAGGTTTTATTATAATCGTACAATGCTAAAATTAGCACCAAAATATAAAATATATACCGTATAAAACATTTAAATGATCACATATAAATGCAGTTATTGACAAATAAATAGTTTTGATGCTAAAATTATCATCGAAACAAAATTTGAGAGAATCAATTATTATATATCTAAGATCTTACCTGTTCCATTGTCTGTTTATTTGAAAGGTTCCGTTCGACAATGTTGTCCTCGACCACATGCGAGGAAGGTTGCTGGTGAATCAGATCGAGCTCAACCTTTTCCTCGAGATCTTCAAACAAGTAGTAGTCTCCAGATCGAACGGCTAAATGTAGGGTAGAACATGTGAGTATATTGATTTCTACATAAATTTATCGTTGATTTTTCCAAATGAGAGACAGACCGTACATATTTTCGGTTACTATACTGTGCATAAAGGGTTAAATCAAAGTGATGATATTAATAGCATTAGTGATTACATATAAAATGTAGTGCCATAATAATATGTTAGATGCATTGTGAAGATTTTAAAAGCATATTTATGTTATTTTAATAATGTTCAGTGATAATAGAAGAAATAGTCTAGAAAAGATTTTCTGCAAGACGAAATCTTAAATGTTAATTTATACAGAGCAACCCAGCTAAAAACTTCCAACCACCGCAACAGATCAGATTTATATAATTCAGTTAAAAGCCAGTGATTATCATAATTTTGTGTTTTTACCGTGGGGGTGAGTAAAGATTCGTAATGGTCTGCCGCTGCCATCTATCACATCTAGAAACAAAAATATATGGAAAACTCAAAAATAATATTCGAAAATAAAAAAAAAGAAAAAGCGTGATCGTGGTAGCAAAGGATATACAATCAATTTAATTAAAAATATTTATAATAAAACAAGAATAAAACCAGTCAGTATTTATTATTTATAAGTTACAGTTTATAAGAATTTAAACAATCCTAATGTCAGATATATTTACATATTAAAATAAATGTATATACATTTTAAATTTATTATATCCGCTACAAAAACAGGACCATTGGAATTATTTCTTGGATTCAACGGTTTTAATATATACAACATACCCCCTCCTTTCTCATTGTACATACTGTTATATACATAATTATCTGTACATTTGCAATCATAAGATTATAAAAGAGTCAATGTACATCAAACACAACTAAGAAAACGAATTCTAAAAGCTCTATATCGATGGAGCTGCTAAGCTCAAGCGATCGGTTATTACATTCGTGATGTGAGAAAACCGAACGATCCGTTTCGGATAGACACAGTGATTCGCGATAATAGAACTCTCCGACGGGACCCCAACTGTACGGTCGACTGCGACCCGTTCGCGTTGAGATCTCTTCTTCGTCTCCGTCTAGTGCATCGTCTTCATCCTGGGCCCACGATGTATAACTGTAGCGACGACGTTGTGACTGATCCTCGAAACGACTCCAGGAAATGGCTACGCTTGATTGTCGTCGGTGACTCGGTCGATTACGAAGCGTAACTTCTGCCTCTTCGTTCTCCTGTATATACAGTATACATACTCATATTATACCGATACACTAAAGAAACCATTAATATAAATACACGCACGTCCGAAGGATCGAGATTATTGGACAACGGGCGACCTCGACTTGAGCTCACATCGTTCTGGTCATTCCACGATACTGTATTCAGGCTGGACTGTCTTCGGTGCTGGCGCATATGTACGCTAGGCTGTAAGGTATTTGTTTGTGTCGATACCTGCGGAACCACCGGACGAGATTGAGTGCTTGCCTCACGCGAGACCTATATTAAAGAGACCCGGGAAGGAAACAGAGAGAATTGTTAAACAATCAAAAGAAACAATTGCCGACTGGTCTTACACCAGGCACGGGCGAGAACACCGGATATGATTCGTCCGAGCTGGGCACCTGTGGCATTGTTATTTCTGAACCGGGTGGAGAGCCGAACGATAAACGTTGAGTGTCCAGATAACCATCAAGCGAAACAGTTAGAACTGCAGACATGGGAGAGGGTGCCTGTTAGATTTGAAATGGATAATGTAAATATGGTGCGCTCTCAAGATTTGTCTGATTAGACGAAAATTACTTGACAGCTCAGGAACGAACGACCAATGTCAGATGGAAGTTCTGACACTGCGTCACCGACCACTTCATCCTCGATCGGAGTATGGTAACCTGCACAGGATGACATACTGGTTGCACGAGCTAATGGAGCAATTCCGCCTAAAAATAAAATGATATCAAATAAAAAAAAAAATCTTATAAATTTTACTTATATTTCATAACTTACCTGATAATGTTGAAAACACCAAAAAACACCATTAATAAAAAACGAACCACAAAATAAATAATATTGTTTAATATAAAATTAAATGAAGAAAATATTTTAAAGATAATTTGTAGCATAAAAACCGGTTTGTACATAAAACCGACAATGATACATAGTTTTTTTTTTAAATATTATCTAACAAATAAAGAAAAACATCGGTCAAAAAATGCATTTTTGTAATTTAGTGGTGTTTTATAATTTTTTATAGAAACGATCTCAATAGAATAATTCTCTATTTGTGATATATTATATTTTTTTCTGTTTTGATCGGTTTTATTTAAAATTGCAAATTAAACAAAAAAAAGATCCTCCTGACCTTTTTGACTAAACAAAGTACAAAGTATCGATTTGTTAGGTTTTATAAAACTGCTTTGAAGTTTCTTATTGTTTGGAAAGTGTTCCGATATAATGTCAAATATGCAAAAACTTGGGGCTGATTTCACTTTTCCAAAAAAAACTAGCATCCATCGATGATTCCAACTATCCGGCAATGAACCTAATGCATCGCTCACATGAAATCTATAGTAATCTATCTAAAAAGATTTATAAAGTATGAAGTCGAAAGAGCGAGAAATCGATGAAATCCTTTTGGTTCGATTAAGAAGACAGATTTTAGAAGCCCTGTCTTTCAGACATTTAAATTTCTATCGAACTTTAACTTTTTATAAAAATTAGCTACTATTTATTGCCAGATATTGTTCCAATATTCCGGCTAAGTATACAAAGTTTTGTTTAATTTTCGCCATGCTATACATGAAGAAGAAGTGCGGTTTTGTGGCAGTTTATCGAAATTAAGTTCAATTTTAAGAACGCTGTGTCAACTGATTACAGGTTGATGTTCAGAATCTTCTTGTCGTGCAAGGTCTACTCATTCTCTGGCATTTTTTGGAATACTTTTTTGACGTTAATCTATCTATTCTAATATGAATCAAGTATTTAACATCCCACTTCATAGACACGCCGAAATAATTTAATAATTAATAATAATTAATTTTTGCTTTTTTGTTATCTACTGCTTCGAAGAGAGCGAAATTGTACCATGAAACTTGATTTCTCTTTAAAATAGTAATATAATAATGTACTAGATATTGTAAACGAAATATTTACTATACGTCTAGCAATACAGTAGGAATACTCATAGAATTGTGATCTTATCAACCATCATTATGAAAATTAACTATTTACATAGAAAGTTAGGTTTTGCAAAATAGAAGATTGAAATAAATACAAGCGAAGGGGGCCATAAATCGATAATCAAAAAATCTCTCTGTATCTCGAGGAATTTAACATTATCAAGAGAAAAAAAATGATTTTCAAGAATATTTATCGCCCGATGCTTCCTACTATACCGTATATGAAAAAATGTCGCACTGCCAAATTTTGCTAATATTGAAAGTATTATTAGAGCCGTTCCAAGCCGGTTCGATCTCACTCATATAAATTATTCTTAACACTAAATTTAGAATTATAATATGTAATGAATTTAGAAATGTTGGATTTGTAGTATAAAAACTACTATTTTTCTTCAAATTATTATATTAATTACACCTCTGAAAATGTATCTTAATGTTGTATTTCTATTATTAACATTTGATTAGATCGATAATCAAAATATTCGGTATTATTGAGAAATACGATTATCATGACTTAGAAATATTAATTTAAAAAACCAACAGACTGCATTTTTTTTGACCGATTAAAAATGATAAAACAAGTTATTCATCCGCATCCACTTACCCTGATAATGTGTCTTGGGCGGCAGAATGGCTGGTGTCATCTTTTGTTGGTTTGCCTTAATGCGATCCATTTTCTGTTTGATTTTATGCAGTATTTCAGCTTCACGCTGGCCCTGCAAACGAACTTGTTTCTTGCGAAGTCCTTCAATCAAATCAGCTCCTCTAAAAACAATTATTAAATGTTTAACATAAAATCGCCAGGAATAATATGTTTGTTTGTGTTTACCTTGATGCTAGTATAGTACTTGCTTTGCTTTCATTGATAATGTGACAGAAATAGTAACTGCGGAATATTCGCAGTTGAATAATCAAGAAGGCAAAACAAATGCCGTCCCATCCAAGTCCAACGTCTTCTGAAGGCACCTCACAGCTGGCAAGCTTTAAAAACAATTTATTTATATTATAACTATTTGCTTATCTAATATGTACCTCATATTCGTTGGTATTCAAGTCAAACTTTCGTATACAGCTTATGCCGAGCAACTGAACGATCCAGCACATGTTGCCCATTTGCTGAATGAAAATACAGCCGGGAATCTGAAGTAGTGTCTTTGTGAATATCACGAAAATATTGTAGCCAATCAGATAGGACCACCATTTCAGAATAGTTCGAATGGGTCGAAGGTAAAAGTCAGCACCCTGCCATAGGAAAATAAACGATCCGACAACATAGCCGATCGAGAAGATATTAACACGATTTGTACCAGCCAAGAAGACAACTGCCAACGTAAACCAGAAGAAACCCATCAGAAATCCACATTTTAGAATGTCCAACCAGTTTCTGGTAAATGTCACAAAGTCATGGGAATTAATGAAAGCCTCATTGTTCTGGTCACCGATGTGCTTCACCACCGAACGGTTGCTTCCGCCAGGGAAAACATCACCGTCGTTTTCGTATTGTTTCTCTATTCTGAATACCAACATCTAAAATAAAATATTTTTGAAAACACTTGATACAAAATCTTATTGTTTCAAATTTACCTGACGACATGCGAACATCAGCAGCAAGAAGTCTAGCATCAATTTTCCAACCTGCGATCGAAGCGATGGATCTGGCAGCCAGGCCCACTCCTGCAGATGCTTTAGAATAGCAGTAGTGTATGGATTTTCTGCAATCGGAAATAAAAAAATTATTTTAATAAAAAAAATCCGCGATTGACTTACCAAAGCACAGGGATGGCCAAAATCCAACAACGACAACATATTGAATTACAATCAATATAAAAATAAACCATTTGAACAGTGGCCATATTTGTGCCTGTGCTTTCCTAGAGGCCGAGAACAAAATAAACAGCCATACGGAATACAATAGAGCAATTATATCCATGCGAGTACCAATCAATGTTACTAGCATCATAAGCGTAATCTATAATGTTAATAAAAAAAGTTAGAAGTCAAGATCAAGATTAATCAGAAAAAAATACCTCTATTCCGAATTTAAAGAACACATAATTCACAAGATATTTAATCATATTGACTAGATCCTTATCTGCATCCAGTCGGGTAATTCGAGGAAAGATAACCTTAGGCCGTGCTGCATGCCTACCATCTTGGAATCTGTAAATTATTTCAATATTCAAATGTTTGCATGAAAAAAACCTTACAAGTGTTACACACCTTTTTCGCTTCTGTCGCAGTAGAATAACTGTATGCAGAGTCGTGATCAAAATGTAACCAATATATCCTTCAAGCATTGAAGCCAATGTCTGATCGCCAACTAGTTTTTTGAATCCAACCCAACTGGCATCATTGTTTATAACAGTCTCTGTACCAGCACTGGTAAAGTTGTCCGGCTAAAAAAAAATACATTTAAATCTATTTTTTTTTAAAGATTTTATGAAGATTCTTACCACCGTGCAATTGACATCGTTGCGACTGTGATCGATGTACTGGATCTGATAAATCATTTTGAGAATGAGCAGGACTCCGATGACCATTGAAATGAGACGACTGAAAACGGACTGAACATATGTTTTTGAAGTGACGGCCAGTGAAGCAAGCACTACCAGCAAGACATGTATTACAGAAACTTCTTTCAGACCCACCGAAAATGCTACCAATAGAATAACCTTGGTAAGATGTAGCTCCAAGAATAGCCACACAATTTCATAGAACCATTTGGTCTTCTGAAAAACGGTGTCCATAAATGCTACCACCTGTAAAATACAAAATTATGGAAATTATTGCTTAAAATCTATATTAAAATATTAATCATTTAAAATTATAAATTACCTTTTTCGAATTCAAGCTGCGTACATCGTCTAGCGTAAACTGACAGTTCTTGGTCTTGATTTCCTCTGTCGATGTTTCTGGCTCTAAATTTCCATAGTTTACACTAGACGGTGGATTTAGGTTTGATTCATTGTTATCCCTGTTAACCAATACAAATTTACAATACAAATTACAACGATAAAAACAAAAAAAACTTACACTCGAATCAAAGCAGGCAGATTTAGCATCTCAAGATATTTCTTATGGAATATCTGTAGCTGTACTACCGTTATGATTACTACCAATGTGGGATTTACGAGATGTAAGAATAGATCCTTTGTCTCGTATTTCTCGAGACCAATGTCCTGTTGGCTGCGGATACATTTCGAATTTAATATTTAATTATAATATTTTATATTTTGTGAATGGCATACAGATTTTCAGGAATGCCAGTGTAGTTGGCCCAGTACTCGTTGAACCTGTCAAACTGATACGTGTAGATCATGATTAGCGTTAGCATTGCAAAACCGATGACAACCACCCAAAACAGGTACATGATTCTGCGCCATACTCTCCAGGAAAGCTTAAAATATAATAACAAATTATATTTTGTTTTTTTTAAATGTTTTTTACGACACCCACCTGGAACGTTATCAAGAATGTCAAGAACAATGTCATATAGGTAATCCGGAACGCTGTCATACGTTGTCCGTAAATGGCACACAGGAACAACGCGAGTACAACGATCCAGATCCAGAGTTGCAGCAGAATTGATTTCAGCAAGTTACCGGCCTTCGTGAGGAACTTGGACTTTTTATCATCCGCTTTATTGCCCAATTCCGTTGTTGCTGCACCTACAGTTACCTGCAGTGGAGCAGCAAGATGAGCTAATGTTGATGCCTGACGCGTATCCTTTGATTCAAAGCACATCTGTCGCAGAGTCACCCAAAATGCCATTGTGAAAACAGTCTTGAGAAGAAGAGCGGCACAAGGATACGATTCGTAGCGTACGAATCCAATCTGAGCCAGATTGATACCCTTAATCTGTGTGGTTTAATAAGTTTGTTAATAAATTATATAAATGCATTCTTTTTAGATCCCTACGTCGACCGTGGACGGAAGTTCATCCTCTGTCAAATCCATGCCATATATATACTGAGCAATGAGCAAGAATTCTGCGTACAGTACAACAAACGGACTGCAGCACAGCATATTTTTTCGTTGGTTGGGTATGATCCAAAGCAAATTGGCCCATAGAAGGAATACAAAGGTTAACCAACTGTGAAAAACGATACTCCACACCTTCAGAAAACAGAATATACGTATAAAAATGTCAATATTTAATTAAATAAATAAAAAAAAAATTACCATCATAATGATATTGGTCAGAATGTAGCTGTTCTTGAAGAAAAACTCTCCGACCTGACTCAGTCCAAACCAGAATTGCTCGCAGATGGTCGGTGGCTGTTCTTCCTCTGTGGAATTAAGCTCTTCTCCTTTATTTCATTATTCACACGCAAAAAATGCAATATTCAAATAAAATGTTCGGGACATGTGAGACACAGAAAGAGTAGGACAAACAGTGTGTTTTGTTGTTGGACGTGCGGTAGTAGATATGAAACAAATAATTTATTTCGGTCGCCAAGCGTACACTTAATTAGTTAGCCAAGTTTCTTGGTGCATATGGGATAGTTTGGAATTTTCGAGAACTTACCGCTTAAATCGTCCATTGGAATGGCACCTCCCGATTCATTGGAGACGTCCATTGATTTTCTTTGGAAGTGCTTGAATGTCTTCAGTCGCTTCATGCTGCGACGCATTAGCTAAAAAACAATTCAGATTAATTAATTGATGTATTCAAAATTTTGAAAAACACGTAAAAATAAGCAACGGTTACAATATTTTTATTGACATAAGCATTCGTTAAAAACTATTATAGGAAATAAAGGAAACGGAAATATGGAAAATAAATAATTTTAAAAAAGCTTTTTAACATATGCATAAAAACAAATCAAAAACAAAAAATACGTACAGGAGTTCGTTCGTTAGGTTCTGAAGGAGAGGCAGCGCGTTCAGAAGAATCCTAGAATACCAAAATTGCAAAAGCAAAATAACAACAAAGTAATAAAAAAACAACACATATTAGTAAAATTAAATAAATGTACAAACATAAAAAAAAAATCTGTGAAAACGATGGGGTTCGGTCAACACCCACAAACACAAACGAATTCACGGCCAGAAGGGCAAACGCAAAGTAAAATAAATGAATCGAATTAAGAAAATTCTACTATAGAATTGGTCAGCATTAAACAGCTTGGGTGATAAATCTTACTCGGACTTTGTCGGCGGCTCCGTGCCAACTTTCTTTGGCCAGTTTCTTGCGTACAACGATCTTTGATTTGACGCGCAATGAGACCTGTCGAGAAATGCGCTGAGCTCCATTTTCCATTTGTGCAAAAGCGCCTCCACCCTTTTCCACCCCTTGCTGTATGTGCGACAAGGGGTGCGATAAAAGTGTGTGTTTTGAGGTGGGCAATGAGCGCGTGCGTTTCCGTGTGTGAGTAAGCAGCAATTAGACAAATATGATTGCGGCATGTTAAATTATTATATTGTTTTATGTAATTTATGTGTGTACGTGTGCGCTCGGGAGTAAATAACAAAATTCGCACAGGCAACCAGAAAATCGAAGCGTTTTGCAAAACTGCACTAAAAACGCTCGATCAGCCTTCGATTAGCATATTTATTGAAAAATTCAGCGCATTTAACATAAAACCGCATGTTACTAAAGAGTTGTGTTAATCAAATGCACCACAGAAACGCCAATATAGGTTAATAGGTAGGAGTTCTCATCTCAGATAACTGATTAAATTAAAAAGAAATACCTTAGCATTAAGAATGAATCCGGACATAACAGCCAAGGTGTAGTAGCAGCACAGAATCGCTAATGGATTAAAAAAGGAATCTAGCTGAACGTTCTGGTTGTAGTGTAACACACGGATGTCCTCGTCGGGCAGATTACAGTTGGACATAACAAGTGGACTAAAGCCAAGGAATCGAATGATCGTACTGTTGGCAGAATACATTTCTTGTGGCCACGGAGTTTGGTAACTTAAAAAAGTACCGATATGCACGGCCAGAAAGCCCAATAATACCCGGCATATAATTGCAAACGCTCTACAAAAATTACACAATGTATATAATATAAGTATATTCATAATATTAATAATTTTACCTATCTAGCTCCTTGAAGCACGCCCACCACGTAGCCGAACCTAAAAATACCACAAAGTATACAGCACCTGGAATGGAAGGACGAAGAGTTGCGGCCAGCAGTAGTGAGATCATTGCGAAAAATGTTCCAGCCCGTTTCAGGAGCACATAGTTTTCTGGAGTGAAGCCTTCTTCTATTTCAAATGTTCTGGGCGCCGAATCCTTGAGTTCCGTGCTCTCTACGTCCTCGGAACGACCAATGGCGATACGACGTAGTACGACAAACAACGATGTGGTCGAAATCAACATTAATATGTCCGGCAGAAACCACAGGCAAATGGAGAGAACGCTGTGATTCAGAAAAAAATATATTATTTTAAATTATTTAAAAAAAATATGCTCCAACTAACTCCATGTGATTGAATTTGATAAGGCCAACATGGCGCAACAATATTTCGAGGAAGCCACATTGGGACAATATCTGCTCGCCAAGCGTTGCTAGGACCACTTGAAAAGCTATCTGCAGCAACAGAATCAATGTTGTAACGACAATTGTCAATGAAAAGTAGTAGCCAGTGTGTCCGCGAATGGTTTTCAATGTGGCAACGGGCACGAAAGGCAGGTAGAGCAGCAGCAGAAGGTAAGGCACAGATAGAGCTACCGGACGATAAAGAACAGCTGAAAATATAAATTAAAGGTAAATATTTTATCGGATAATAATCAAAATAACTATAAATATCTATAATTGAAAAGACTCAACTTGACTTTTTGATTAAGTTAATAAACGGTCAGTTTCCTAGTTTTTTTGAATGTATTTCTATAAATACACGGTTTTATCACAAACCAACATCAATGCAACCCCATATACAAAATTTATTTGAATTCCTAAAGGTATATTTTGTAATAACATCTGAACTACATACATATATGCATAGAGGTTGTATTTTATAAACGCCTATCCATTAGTAAATTAATAACTTTTTTACATAAAGGTGTACACTGCAAACTATATTTTATTATCTCATATTTTTTCAAATTTCACATTTTTCACTTAGATATAAATACGCATCGGTTTATATTATAATACTAAAACAGTGTTATGAATGTTTATATTGTTATCACTTATGAATGTTTATATTGTTATCACTATATACAATACCAAACTAGGTAAAGTGCATTAAACTATGTACGTGAATAATTAAAAATGTATAAACTATATCCACGCTTAAATTGACACTGGTGACTTAGCCTGTAAAGTAGAGCGTCGTAGTACCATTTTAAAAATTACTTTTTACCATTTTTTGTGTCTCTCCCCCCTTATCAGGGCATATTTCACAGAACTCCGGGTTTTCGAGATTGTGTGATCGTAAAGGTAGATAGGGAAGATCTTCCCTAAAGAAAGATAAATCGACAAATAATAACCAATTGAGGTCAACTTTAGTAAAAGCTATATTTATGAGCTTTATCAGGTCTGTAAAATGATTAGACTTTCAATTGTGAAATTGGGATGTGTTAGTCATCTTATTGGATCCTGTAATCCCTTGTGGGGCATAGGGCCAGACCGGATTCGTTTACCATTACGGGTTCACACGAGTGGTCAGGTCATGCTAATGTGCTGTTTGTGTTGTGCTACTCCTATTGGAGCTACTG
>JANSTU010002116.1:0-18723 GCA_027564075.1 Bolitophila hybrida
AAAATATCAAATTACCTTTAATTTGCCTTCTTGCTTCTCTAAGGAAATGTAGTCAAATCTCAATAGATTAAAAGTCACTCCTTCCAAAAACATATCGAATCTATCTCACTTCAATGCAAATAAATTTAATGCTTACTTAACCGAAGATATCAATCAGTCCTTTCCTAATTATATATATTTAATAAAAAGTTCTTATGTAAATTATCCGTTTACACCATCTGCCTAAGGTATCGAGATTTAAATATAAATAGAGACCGAATTGTGGTTGAATGTTCACGTTCAGTCAGTTTTGCAACCTCGTTTTGAGCAGCCGCTTCTCTCCGTATTCTCTCTCCGCCTCTCCCTGGCATCTCTCTGTACTCTATCTCATCCATCGTCACCTACTTTTTACCCCACATAGAACAGACAATTCTGGAAATTGAAAGTACTCGTGCACCAACTTAATAGACAGATGGCTAAAAAAAATTCGTAATTTTTGACTATCAAACATCTAAATTAACATGTAAACCGAATAATTGGTTACCAGTACTATCCGGCCATTCAGTGTATTCTCCTTTCCGGCTAGTAAAGTAAGGTGTATGTTCTGTATTGGGTCTAATTTTGATGTTTATTAATGACCTTCCTTCTAAACTTCGCCATTCTTCGTGCCACCTTTATGCAGATTAATCTAGCTAAACCTAAACGAATAGAAGCATATATGATGTTAGTCCTATTATTTAAAAATGAATCTGAAATTAATTTATCTAAATTTACGTATTGTTATGAAATCATCATTCAACTGGATTGATCACTGCAAAATGATTTTTGCTAAAATTTATTCAGTACTTCGGGGGATGTTATCGACTCTAAAAAGGATTGCAGCTCTGAGAGCATCTTAATGCGAGTATTCAATTCGTGCATTAGATTTGTTTTTAAAAAACGTCTCGGAGACCATATTTCAAACTTTTAAACACAGATCCTCAGTGCCTTTTAGATTACCTCGTTTTTATACAACTTCTTGTTCAAACAAAACTCCTAAAAAAGGAAAACATCTAACTACATTTTTTATTTACTTAATCCCAACATTTCTAACAGGTCTAATCATTTTATTAAACCAACACATTCTTATTCTAATCTGCATAACTCATTTTGCACACATGTCGTAAATACATGGAATTATTTGCTGTATGTGATAAAGTAAACTCGTACACCAACTTGTTTTAAAAATGAATATTTTAACCATCTCCTATCAAATTAAGTATTAACTGATGAGATCTCTTTGAGTAAGTTACGTCAAGTTCTTCTATTCAAGTATGTTGTACATTATACTTTTTCAATTTTAGTTATTTAATAATTAATGTATTTGTATGTTACTTTTAAATTTGTTTCTACGCAATACACAATATTTTTTTATATTATTCATTATTAGTTACATAACTCTAATTATAGAAACTATATATTGTCCCAGACAA
This sequence comes from Bolitophila hybrida, assembly GCA_027564075.1. NCBI lineage: Eukaryota > Metazoa > Arthropoda > Insecta > Diptera > Mycetophilidae > Bolitophila > Bolitophila hybrida. The sequence goes on from JANSTU010002116.1 coordinate 1,452, forward strand.
CATATATAATTTTATAAATAATAAATAATAAAATTACCCAATGAATATGTTTAACACTGAAAACCCACAATTCATGAAACCGGCAACATTAAAAACTTCCTAAAATTTATAATATTTTAAGAGTTACGTGTTGAATTTCATGATTTCTGCAAAAGTGAACATATTCATCGGTTCATTCTAGATCTAGGATCTCTCTTTATTTAATCATTTTGAATTGTTGCAAAAAACCCACTCTGAATATACAATTTTATTTGAATTTCAAACTAATCAGTATTTACATATAGTCATTACTCATTCTTTTTAATAATGAATATAAGTTTTTTTATGGTGCATAGACCGTTTTTTGGTTTTTATTTATTAATTGCACATCATAAACATACAACTTATCTTATCATAATAAAAACAAAAAAATGTATGTTTATATGTATATATTTAAGAACGTATAACTAATAAACTATAAATAGAAGCATATGTACATATATGTGTAATAATGGTTAACTCACAGAGAACTTAAAAAAGAAACAGTTAAGTGCGATAAGGATGTATTTTCTCGCCACTGCAATTTAACACAGTGCTAAATGTGACGGTCAAGATGATGTTGACTCAGGCCAGCATAAACTTACGATTTCTGCACGTCCTGTATGTGTCCTGCTGAGATTGTTGATCAATTCTGCTATATCTAGCTTGTTATCTGATTAAAAGGAAAATATATATTAACATATGTGCGTCGTTTCTATTGAATAGTGGAATAGTGTTCTCTGTGCAAACTGTTGCGTCATTCTTTGGATGAGATACACTAAAAAAAGTCATCTTGCTTCACAATTCGACTTTAGAATCGCAAATTTTATAGGAAATCGTAGCTGAGGTCGAACGAAGTCAATCGCGTACGCACCGTTTCCTTGTAGATGCCGTAAAATTAAAGATGATCAAAAAACCAACGAACTCAAAAATATTTAGAAATACTTTCTATTATAAACATATATTTTTATATAAAATAAAGGATTTAAAAATATCTCAATAGTTTCATCTAGTAAATTTAATGATGATTCCTTTGACAGTATAGAAGTTATATTACAAATCATTACCTTATGACAAATATGCCATTAATTGTTTTATACAGTTTAAATTCAAAATAGTTTCTCTGTGAAAGTTATCTAACAAATAAAAAAAACCGTCGAATATCAGTATCACAGTATTATTTTCCAGTGTTTTTTTATTTTTTATACCAAAACAAAATTAAAAGAAAAAAATTAAACCTTTTAAACTAGTAAAGAGGCCGATCGTTTAAAATGCGCGTGTTGATGTTGTGCTTATTTCATATATTTTTTTTATTATTATTTTTTTAAAAATTACACGAAGTTTGCGAATATTTACCGAAGAAATGGCACTTTTCGTTATACATTTTTCATCGGTACCCTTGATAAAATCATTTTTAATGATACAAAAATGTGCCATAGTTCATGAAAAACTATTTGACAGCATTGTAAAGATCTTAAAAAAGTAGGTACAATTTTAGGAAAAAACATGTACAAGTATATATTATAATAACAGATACCTGCTTCTATCGATTTTTGGAAATGAAATTTTTTATGCGCGTATAGTGTTTGTGTTTATTATCTAGAGTCCTGTTTTCGGTACATTTAAAAGTATAATATAAGAAGTATCCGTGATCCGTGTATCCGTGAAATATTCCGAAGTTTGTTAGTTACTTTTATAGATCGAAAGAAAAATTTAATTGGAGTTCTAATGAACTAATTTCATTTATAATTAATTATTCGACAAATGTTTGAAGTTTCATAAGCTTGCCTGGTTTCGCCTCCACCATTCAGTATTGGAGACTTCCTCCGGCCATCTGATGCACAAGATCCGCCTCAAGCAGTGAATTATAATTTAAGTTTTTGTTCACTCTTTTTGATAAATAATATCAAAGTTTATAGTTAAACAAATAATTCTTCAAAACATAATAAACAACACCTCTAAATGCGTGCGCTAGAATATTTATTTAAAAATTTGTTTAACATTTATATTTCAAACATATGGGTACTTACAAAAATACTGGAAGCATGCAAAGTTATAACAATCCCCAAACCTAAGAAAAATACATCAGAAGCTAGCTAGCTTTTCCTTCTTAGTGCAATTGAAAAGCCTTTCGTCATACAATAACTAACTCCATTTATAATACAAAAAACCAAAGACCATGGACTGGAGTAATTTTCGTGGACATCGTAAGCCCTTAGCTCGATTTGGTCTGGCATGTGAATTTTTGTAGATGTGTGTGCATAATTGTTACCACCGATTTGTATAGAAAATATTTCAAGGTCAAATATTTCGTCACCAAAAAAGAGTATTCTTGTCACCAAGTTATTTCGTGGCAGCACTGCAGAGGGGTGCATTTTTGTCACTTCTCTGCAGAGGGGTGCATTTTTGTCACTTAATACCTTCGCAACAACACTTACATGAAATATTGGAATTGTGTTTTGTTTCAAAACCTTTTCATTGTCTATTGTGATTTTTCTCACGAAAATTCACTTGAGAAGAATTTAGTCCTCGTTGGTGAATTCTTGTCACAGTGACAAGAATTCAGTTGACAAAACATCGCACACTGGCCCAATGTCCCACAAGGAATTACAGGATACAATGAAATGATATTTTTCAAAATAAAAAAAAAAATAGAACATATACCGAGACAGGAAACCATTATCCAACAACAACAACAATGTAGATCAAATTTGCTAAACACTGTAAAACACACCATTCTGTTAAATCTAAATATATTTTATATAATAAAGGTCTTTTAAAGTATTTATATATATAAATACGTATTAATTTAATCCCACTAGATTCTAGATTCTCAAAATCTCTCACTGTGCCATGCTGTTTTAATATTATCCAAAAACATGATACTAAAAGTAAATAAGAACCTGGAAAACATAAGTTCCCGTTTAAGTTATAACAAAGATAAACTGAGCAAACGATATCGCTTTTGCGAAGTCCATGCTTTTCACAATACCAAAATTGAAGATGGCACTCCCACCTAACTAGCTTGGAACATCTCTAACTTAAGGGCGCTTTAAAATTAATTTGTGCAAAAAAGTCTCATTTTTGTGAATTTCTTTTGACAACACAGTTAAAATCTATTTATTAAAACCAATGATATATTAAAATACAACATTCGAAGAATATTGTGTAATATTTTCATGAAGAAATACGGCAATGTCCGCAACTGTTCGGAAGCGTCTCGTCAAAAAGTAGAACTGCTGTGCCCCTCATAACTCGGTGCTAAATCATTTGAAATACAAAAATCAATGTTATTTCATTAGATAATCACTTTCTCCAGGTAACACGGGAAAAGGGTTTTCGATTATTTTTTTTTTACTTTTTCTCACCAAAAAAAAATCGGCAAAATTGTTTTGGTAAAATAAAAAATATTTTGAATTTTAAAAAAATCTCCAGCTTTTGCTCGTACATTATGTACAGAAATACTTTTCAAAACTGCAAAATAATCGGTGCAGTAGTTTTGAAGTTATAAAGTGCACCGACTTCGAAAACGTGAGTTGTGGTATAAACGCTTTAAAGTTTTAAAAATTTGGAATAAAACGTTCACAAGTGAGTTTGACCGGGTTACCGATCATCGTCAACAATATTGAAATAAAGGAAATAGCTTATTTACTAAATAGTAACTAAATTGTAAATTATACTACGTTTAAAAACGCATAAACTTAGAAATTAAAATATTAAATATATAAATATACATCGCCTTGAATTAATATTTCGTAAAGGTCTGAAATTGTTTGTTTTGCTCCGAAATATTTTATGAAACTAAATTCTTTTTTTTTTGTATTACACATATAAATAAATTATAAATGATTGTAAATATCTTCCCCATATTAATATATCTATTCTTATCAACACTAACATTGAATAAGTATCATTGATAAGATATACAGCTGTATTGAATGCGAACTTCCGAATCACCTATGTGACTAATTATATATATTTTGTCACTATCTATATATGCGTAATACGAAATTATTAAATGTTTAAATATACTCTATCAAAACCGACCGATCTCAAACCGAATATATTAAGTAGATTAATTGTAAAAAACACATAATTACTTAAATATAGATGCATTGGAGCGTGAACAAGGGGAAGTGTGGATTTTGTGGAGATAATTATCTGGATAGTGAACCACGAGCGCACGAATTAGGTGGAAGATACGGTTCGGGAGAAATCATGGCCAACTATGCCTCTGGCGGACCATTGCATGTTTCCGTACGACTAACCGCCAATCACAAGGGCTACTTCTACTATAGACTTTGCAATTTGGATATTAATCGGAAAATAGAGTCAGATGAATGTTTCGATGAAAATAGATTGAAATTGATAGATGGTTCGAGCACCTTCGTACTGAAATCAGACGCTACGGGTTTGTTTAATATGACATTGCAACTACCGGACAATTTAAATTGTGATCACTGTGTACTGCAGTGGAATTACAATGTTGGTAAGTTTGTAAAAAATCTTTCGTATAGCACATTTTAAATGTTTTATTAAATTGTAGGAAATTCTTGGGGAACGTGCGCCAATGGTATCGGTGGCTTGGGATGCGGAGAACAGGAAAATTTTAGAACCTGCTCAGACATTAGCATAACATAAAATAAATAACAAATAAAATATTTTATATTAATTTCAATGTTTATTCTAGAAAGTCTAATTTCTATTAAATAAGGAGCAACAGAGCTACGAACTATTTTAAACTTTTCAGGAACTGCGTTAGATCGTATTCTTCTTCGTACTGTCTGTCCTCCCAGAGCTCCGGTAAACCTTCCAGTGCTTGTTTCATAGTAGCCCCTTCCTTTCCACTTGATCCTTCAGCGGTTGCTTGTCCATTGTTCTTAGAGCCATCTGATAGGTCAAACAAATCGAAAAGTTGACCAGTTTGCATGGTGCCAATGGATGAGTTCTCATCGCTGACAACTGTGTTTGCCGTGATGATTTTAAACTTCTGCAAATTCATGATTTTCTCCTCTAGTGATTTGCGCGTAATCAGACGATAGACATTCACCACCTTCTTCTGACCAATACGATGAGCTCGGTCCATAGCCTGTAGATCTTTCATTGGATTCCAGTCATGTTCAACGAATATGACAGTATCTGCTCCAGTGAGATTCAGCCCAAGGCCACCGACCTTAAAAAAAATATTGAAATACTAGCACAATTTTTTTCAGGTATCATAATTTACCTGAGTAGTTAGCAGTAGAACATCGATGCTGGGATCATTGTTGAATTTCGTAACAATATGGTGCCTCGATGATGGTGGAACACTTCCGTCCAAACGGAGATAAGAAACAGCTGGCAGATGACGTTTTAAGAGATCATTTTCGACAATGTCTAGCATGGCCTTAAGTTGGCAGAATATTAAAGCGCGATGTTGATTCACAGACATAACATCATCCGTTCCAATGCCACAGTCTAGTAGAAGTTGTCTAAAAAAATAAATATATATTTACAAACTTGAATAAACCATCAAAAACTTCAAATCGACTTACTTCAATGCTGGCAGTTTGGCTGAATGCTCGATATCATTTAAGTTACTGTTTCTCTTAGCGAGATCACTCTGAATCTTAATATACTCAGGATGGTGAGTGGTCACCACTAGTTTCGGATGATTGCAAACATTTTGTAGATAGCGCAGTGCTTGAAAGACATGATTTTTCTTGTGGATTTCTTCACCGTCCATATTTTCCAGACAATCCTTTATATCAGAGTTCAGATGAGTTTTGCTGAAGTCTTCGTAAAGTCGCTCCTGTAGCGGACTTAACTCACAAAGAAGATCTTGTGTAATCTTCGGTGGAAGATCGGTGAGTACGTCCTCTTTCACACGACGCAGCAAAAATGGCAGAACCTGCCGGTGCAACGATTCCATGGCTAGTGCACCAGCTTCCTGCTCTTTGGCAGAGCTCTTTGAATCACGACTCGCTAGTATAGGTCGACTAAATTTAGCCACAAATTGTTTTTCTGTTCCCAAAAATCCCGGCATTAGAAAATCAAAGAGCGACCAAAGTTCCAATACGTTATTTTGAATTGGTGTACCCGAAAGTATTAACCGATGATTTGCTATTAGTTTTTTAATGGCACGCGAGCATTTGGTCTTTCCGTTCTTGATGATGTGACCCTCGTCAAGCACAACATAGTTCCAATGCACCGATCCAAAGAAATCTACGTCTTTGCGTACAATATCATAAGATGCAACTACTAGATTATGTGTAGCTATCTTAGAACGTAGCCTTTCCCGATCTACGGGTAACCCAACATAGTGTAGTGGTTTCAAGTAGTGGTCCTGCACGAACTTGTTTACTTCGTACACCCAGTGTCCAGTCAATGTAGGCGGGCATACAACAAGGCTAGGCAGAGTGGGTAATTTCGCTGTCTGGCGCTCATGATGACCGCCGATAAGGATGCACAGCGTCTGTAGTGTTTTGCCCAGACCCATGTCATCACACAGAATACCATGAAGTTTATACTTGTTCAAAAACCACAGCCAGTTCACACCAGCTTGCTGATAACTTCGCAACTCTGCATTTATCGGCATGGGCACCTTAAAATCGGGTATCTGCTTAGGCTTAAACAAATACTCTAGAAATTCTTTGTCTTTAAACTTGCGTTCCTGTAGACTTTTTGAGAGTAATGCAGATTCTATAGGGCTGCCGTCTAACGGCATTAGTTGAACGAGTGTAGCAAAGCAGTGAGTACATATAAGACGTACCGAAGTGTCTGGGTCACTCATACGTCCTATGAAAAATACATTTTAAGCTATATTCTGATATTTTTGCATGTATTTATTTGCTGCTTACCCAACAACGGAACAACCAAAAGGATCACAAATGGAACAATCTGGAACTGAAGATTGGTAACGATACACGCAATCGCTTCTGCTGCTCCCTGGCGTACGATCACATTTTCTATGTTCTGCAACAAGGGCACTCCCTCGTCTATAATCATATCCATAACTCTGGATGCGTTTATTGCTGCCATGGCTGCCAAACAACGTGCAGTCATATGACGAATCTTTACAAAACAAATATACACAAAATCTAAATATAAATATTAAAATACAATATAAAGAATAACCTTACCGCTTTTAGAGGATGTCTAAGTAACATTGCAAGATGTGGCAATAAAGTGAACAATTGATTATGCAGCGAGGCGTCAATGTGACTGCTCGACATTTCAATCAGCTGCAGGTGCGTTATAAGTTCGTTTGTCTTCTCGAAATTAACCTGTAGGTATTGTTCGCTTACAAAAGCATCACTGACATTTAGACTTAGGTTGTTCATTAGCGTCCAAATTACGGGGATTTTAGTAAACAGTTCTGATCCAAAATATTGACAAATCGCCTTCAGTGCAAAAGTTGCTCCAATTCTTTGTGTTCGATTCTGTTGCTTTGCCTTAAAAGGGAAATAATTTGTTATACAAATATTACTATAAAACAAATATACATTACCGGATCTTCTGGCTCAGAAGTAACTTCATATTCGGCAGCATGGACATCAACGTGTGCTGGACGACCAGGTCCTCTAGGAACAGGCCCCCCTCCACCATTGCCATCGGAATTCCTTTGTTGTTTGGTCAACGTCAAAATGCCGTGATATGGATTAGAGTTACCAACCACGCTCGGATTACTCTCGCCGAAAGGCATTTCAGTAGCAACCTGTATCAATTAGAATAAATATTTCGGATTTTAAAAATTTATTTTAAAAAAAAACCTACAATTTTTGGTGTGAAATCGCAATCGCTGCGCAAAAGCATACACAAATTCGTTACGATCTTGCTATTCGGGCATGTTGAACGCGTTGAGATCTGATCCAGTAATTTGACTAAATACTGTGCGGACAGCTGCTGGAAAATCTCGCATTCCTCGCGCTTGATCGACTCCATTATGGGCTTGATGACAGGATTTAGTTTTTCGGGCAGACAACCCATGTTTACAGTGGCACCAGCTAGTACGGACTGCGTACTTACGTTATATCCATTTTGTTCGGCATTCGTCTGTGCATATAGATTCTGTAGTCCTCTTCTACGCTCTTCCAGCAATTCTAGAATCTTAGGTTTCAATCCGAAACGGTTCTTAAGGCTATCAGTCATTGTGGTGCTCAAAGCCTGAATCTGGTCCAGTGTGAGCACAGGGCAATTGTCAAAATCGTTTAGCGGTACTTTGTTCTGTTTTAGCGTTGCAATAAAGTCACGAGATTCCTGTAGCAGACGCGTTAACTGTATAGCCACTTCATCGTAATATACGTACTCAACTATAGAGTACTTGAGCTTTTCCTGAAGAGCCGGTGGTCCAGGACGCACTGCCTCATCGCATGATGCCCAGAATGAGATAATCATTCCGCTAATGAGACGCTGCAGCGCAGAGCGAGAGGAAAGGTAGCCAATCAGGATCTTTGTATAACAATTAATCGGGCTTTCAATTTCATCTGTGTATACAGCACCAGGTGCAGGTTGCACAAGGTAACGCGATAGCAACCCTATCATTTGAGCTGCCTTGCTACGAGCTCTAGGTATGTTTCGCTCACGTACATCTGCCGGCGTGGTCTCGATGCCACCCAGATACATTTTCTGGTGTTGTTTCGCTACGCTTAAAACCTCCAGTTCGGGCATACGATTCTTACGCTCTTTATTGACTACTATCGGTTTTACATAAATAAGCATGGCTGGATCGAATGAAAGACGAGCTGGCTGCATTGCCAGGCACATCCATGCTGCTACATATGGACAGGAGGCATGCAAAAGAGCTGACAACTCTGCGTTAGTCACTAAATTCGTCCATACAACTTCTACGATGGCCTGAATATCTGGAATGTGTTCCACTAAAACGCGTTGGTATACGTGACGCAGTGCTTCCTGCAGCAATTGCGGTGGCCAGTCTACAACGCCGAAGTTTAATTCGAGTTTTTTGGTGGCCTCTGTGGATAATTGAAGAGTGGCTGTGTGCTGTATGACAGTTTTGTTTGTATCAGGATGACTGCTCGCCGGAGAAGATTTGGCGGATATATTAGGTTTTGAAGTAAGGGTTTTTAGGGTTTGCAGTGTGGATCGACGTACTGAGGACGTGGTATGACTTAGAAACGGCCAGAGCCGTGGGACTAGTACAGACATTGGTTCCATTCTGTAATAAAACAAATTGTAGAAAGCATAACAATAGCCTCATTATTAGCATTTGGTTTATTAAAATAATTATTAAAAAGTACTTACTGTATCCACTTGTTTGCATCATTTAAACTAAGAATGGCTGAAAGCAGCCCCATAAAACTGTTACAAGCAGACGTGAGCTCGTCCTGATCCAAAAGCAGATCCCAAAGCATCTTCACAATACCCGATACTTCTGTGGAGTTCAATAGCTTAGGCAACCACGCTGCTATTGGAATTAATGTGGATGCAGCTACAGCACCAACATCGTCTACTTTATCGAAAAGTCCTTGTAGAATATCATGTATGGTAAATGGTAGAAATGTTTGCAGAAGATCTTCGCGCACGACCAGCATGTACTTGATACCAAGCAGACCACCATGACGTACTTCCCAATCCTGTTGCTTTAGCAGGCTTAGCAGAATGTCAACAGTGTGCCGTACATTTTCGGTGGGCATCTCTTTGAGTACAGTACCCAAAACCTGTGCGCATGTTTCGCGAACAGGTGCAACTACCTGATCGGAGATAAAATCGCCGAAACGGTCTAGTGAGAGAACGCAGAGCAGGCGAAGAGCTGCATCTTCGAGCCACAACATGTGATTGTAGTCCATTTCTTCTTTGGTCATAAATATGCTCTTGCCTGCACCATCCGAGTGCGTCTTAAGTAATTCGCGCAAGGCTGTCGCTGCGCCGTGACGTGTTTCCCAACGCGGATTAAACAGATCCAGGTATAGTCGTGAACAGAATGCCTCCAGAGGCCAGTCGGTAGCATCACCCCAGGATCCTGTTCCATCGGGCACGGGATCTAAACAAATAACATTCATATACTATAGTACAATTAAAATAAATATATGCATCATACCATTTGATTGCAACGAGGAAGTTTCCATTTTAGATTCAAATTTGATCTTCTTTCGCTCAGGCTCCATTTCTGTCAAAGTACCATTACTGGCTGTAGAATTGCTACGACTCAGTGTCGTTGCTACACCAGAACCATTTGCGACCGTATTTTGTCGAGCCTTACGTTTTGCTCTGTTCATTTCACGACAACTGAGCGCTGCTTGACTAGAACTATCCGACAAAGTCTTTTGCGCCGCGTCTTGATACAGAATGTCCTGCACTGGCATCAAACTCGTATTCGGATCATAGTTATTTGTACTATGCTGACGCATATCATCCACGGTTACCAGATCATTAATGTTAATGCCTAATGAACTTGTCGCCTTGTTGAATCCCAGCTTCTCGTTTAATAGCGCACGTTGTTGTTGCAGATGTTCGTGATCATCCGCATCGCCGATATTATCTTCGAGAGAATCGAATTCCGAACCTTCGGATCCCATGAGTCGGGCACCGTTCTTCAGAACCTTGGATAAGTCAAATTTTGCGAAAGTCAATCGACTAGAGTCATAGTTGGTGGTACAATGTGATTCTATACAAAAAGATTGATGTATATAAATATATAATTATAAAACAAGTAAATTATTTAATTACCATTTTTGATTTCGGTTGGCTTTGGAGTCCACTGCGGTACGTTCACAAGAATGGCGTCGATAGCCTGTGAGGCCGCAATACGCGTCTCCCATGATGGGCTATGAAGAAATACAATCAACCGATTCAGAAGGTTATGTAGCTCGTGCGGATGAAGTTTCTGGACTTCACCTATTTGCTTTGCGGCTGCGCGGCGTGTCACTGCCGAAGAGCCGGATTCCAACAGTATAAATAGCCGGTCCAGTCTATAATCAGACATAACATAGAAATTAAGTAGAGTTTTTTTAAATAAATTTACAATATATTATTTACCGAGACGTCATTTTGTTGAATTACTACGAGAATCTATCGCAATGTATTCAGCAATGTTTTGAAATCATAATAACCGATCTGAAATTATATAAAAAAAATATATTTTAATATACTATATTAATGGGTATTTTGCATTAAAAAAATTCAATAATTTGAGCTATTAAAAATATATCAAGCTCTAATCGTCACATTTCGCAACAAAATTATGTTTTAACAAGACATTTATTTATTTTTAAAAAAATGATAAATTTGTGATATTATTATTTATATCCAATCTAAGTTTGTTATCACAAATATGTTTTATCAAACTTGATATAGATATAGAACCTTTCTCGATAATCCGTAATGCAATGTTTGTACATACTTGAATTTATGACATTCATCAGAATACGCGACACTAAAGGTAATTATAATAGATTTGTACCGTAACACACCGATTTGTTGCATTAAACACGAAGCTCCAAATCGTATCCTGGTGGACACATGCAAATTTAATTTAATACATGTTTTTTTATGTAGGAGGAACAAAAATGGTCACGCACTGCTCGCAATTAATCTGAATATAAAGAGATTATCAGCTGGTCAATCTACGAGTAAACAACAATTCTAATTGACGTGTTCCTCTAGTTGTTTAACATAACAATTGCGATTCTTCATGTGTGTGTGTGTGCATGTGTATATATTGTACTCTATTTTAAACGATTACGTAATTTTAGAGCACGAGATTCGTAAATCGAAATGAATGATACAGTTTTTAATGTTTAAAATTTTAACAATTCTTAATTCAAATGAAAAATATCATGCATATCATGAAATTAAAAATTATGAGCTTAAGGCCGTGTAGACATAATTTTTATACTTACAATTACATAAATATTATTATAAAAAATTCTCTACATTATTAATCTTGAAATAAATATAGAACATTTAAAACGTACTGTTTGTTTTTATAAGTTATCATGATAAAATTGGCGACATTATATTTCTAATTATAAAAGGACAATTTGAACGACAATCAGTCGAGGTCAGCCTCTGCTGTGGAGATAACGTTTTTTTATTAAAAAAAAACCACATGCATGCTGCGGCAATCGACACAACTCTAATAAGCTTTAAGCAGCGTCATCAAACATACGAAAGCATTATTATCAAATGTGTCAAGATGCAAAAAAATACATCTTAAGCAAATCTATATTCATTAATAATTATTTTTTTAACATTTTAATATAAACAAATATAGTAAAAATATAAAAAAATACAAGTTACAGTAATTATTCAGCCACGATATTGTATTTAAAAATCAAGAATGCGATACGATGCAAATATAAAACAAAAATATTTTTTATTTGCCGGTAAACACGTTTTCCTCACCCCCAGGGTCAATGATATGCACATTTGTTACTCAATAAAACGCATGGTTTAAGCTTTAAGTTACATTGCTGTTTTATTGGCAACTAGCAACGAAATAGTCACCGCGTGGTGGTCGATTTTTGTAAGCTTATTTGACAGCTGCAAGATGTAGAAAATTTGCTGGTCGCTGTTTTTATTTAATACTATTTTGCGAGTTATGAAACATGTTTGCAAGATTTTTTAAGTTATTGAATATACCTCAGTGTTTCATTTATTAAACAAAAAATAATTGGAATCATGTTAATCTGAAGTCATTTATTTAGGTTCATGAGAGGTTATATTGTTGTTTTGTTATTCTTTGCAAACATACAAAATCACCTTTTTTAAGGGCTAATTACTGTGGCCAAAGTACTTGATCATTTCAAGAGAAACGTGTACCAGAAATAGCTGCAATAGTTGCAATTTTTGAAGAAGTAAATATAAAAACATAACCACATATTATTAACACCAAAACTACAATACGCTTAAACAATACTAATATTGCTATTTTTCGTAAAAACGTAACATTATATAATTGTATTATCTATTTATTTGAACCGAACACACAAATTTCATACAAAATGTTAGCATATTCTAAGCTTTTGGTTTGTTGCTGCTGTCAAACTTGACACGAATAGTGCCTCAAGTTGAATTGCAATTCGCCAATATATTTATTTAATAATGAGAACTTCAGCAATATTTTCAAGCCAATGATCGAGACTGACGATTCCGTACTTTTGCAATAGAATCATAAGTCGATTAGATGACCAATTGAATACGCATTTATTACATTTATAGCTGCTCTTGCAATTCACTTTGGTTTCAGTATTTTTTTTTGATATTTTTATGGCAGGCACTTCTCTATTATTACAGGCCAAAAAACAATGTTAATGAATTTTGCAGAGCATTACCCAACGCAGGACTACAACGATGGAAATGAAATCTGGGTGCATTTGATTATGAGATCATGCATATCAAGGTTATCCGCAGCTGCCTAGCCGATTTGTTATCAAGACAAACCTCTTCAGGAGATTCTAAGGAGCTTTGCGAAATCAAGAATTCGCACTTACACTACCTGATCAATGGTAAATTTGTCGATGAAGCCAATCCAAGTCCCCATTGAATGTCGGGGTGAATTCCCCGACACTGAATATATAAAATTTATTGAGAGGAAATCATTCCCCTAGGGAGGGGAGGCGGTCAAAGTTTGTCCAAAGAAAACATTTATAGATGGCACAAAAAAGATGAATTCATTCCAGTGGATAAACATTTCCACAGACATCAAAATTCTACTAAAGTCAAGAGAACTGTAGAAGGACACATTATTTTGATTGACTAGGAAAGACGCGGAGGGAACAGTTGGTTTTAAGGATAGTAAAAACACTCTTATTGCTCCTGATCCCAAATGGTCTAAATCTGCATCATTAGAGGATCAGTTTCTAATGGGCCACGGAAAGTTTAGCTGCATCGAATCGAGGACAAGCCTCATATCCCAACTGCACGATCGTAATTTGAAAAGCCTGAACAGGAGCTTTTCGAGTGTCCGCCATAAAGAGTATTACTTCTACATAGGTTTTACAATTATTATTATTATGATTGGATTCTTTATTATTTTTAAAAGAATTATACTGATAATTGTTTATCAACTGTATAAAGTATGCTGGATTCAAAAAAACTTATCTAATCTCGCAAGAATTGGGAATTTAAATAAAAAATAAGTGACGCATGCAAAATTCCAGTTTTTTAAATATTTTTCTTTGGCCTACTTTTACAGAAATGTAAAATGCACACCTTTTTCGAATGTTTTTTTTTTGGGGGAAAAATATATTATGCAACTCATGCAAAAAAATAATTTGTTAAAAGATACAAACCATTGGTTTGAACTATTCATTGGATGTTTCGATTAAGAGGAAATCATTAAGTACATACTTTGCATACTCGGATGACTACATGCCTATGTAATAAATTTATCAAATAAAGACCGATATTCCGCTAATTCTCAGAAAGGAAAAGTACTATTTGCGCAAATGTTAAATTACTCGAGATTGTTTTAAGAACAAAATATGATAAAATATTGTGAATTTCTCCTGTTTAAGAAAATAGATGAGAGCATTAGTATAACCCTATTTAAATTAAACAAATAATAAATAAATAAAATTCAAATTATACAATTTCCGTCATATTAAAAACAAAAAAGGCAATAAATTAGCTTATGATGTCTAGTTTTTTTGTTGTTATTGTAAAGAATGCATACTAGAGCATTCCGTGTTTTCTCCAAAATCTCTCTTCAATGTTTGTTATATCTCTGGTTTTAATATCCACAGTCAGAAAAAAATGGTTCCCCGATTGATTATTCTTATTTTTGTCAATACCATGTAATCCCAATGGATTACCTTGGAATTTAAGGTTTATATAAATTGGGTTTTACAACTTGAAGAAATCTACTTAACAACGTGTTTGTACACGCGCAATTTCTGTACTCGGCGATAGCGTCGATTGGGTTATCAGCACATATTTAGAGCAACATCAGACTCCTAAAGACATCCGCAGCATTTTTGCAGGTCATTGCGTTTAAGAATTTATGCAACGCAACGACGACAATCGTAATTGTGTCTGTGTGTATCTGTGTGCTATTTATGGCTATTTATAATATTATTAATATTATTATAAACACGTTCTACACTGCTAAGCATGTTGTTTGAACTCAAGCATCGGGTTTATCGCTGACTGTCGATAAAAGTTAGCGAATCTTTGTGCAAGCAAAAACTGTACTAGCAAACGATCTTGAGTACGTTGTCCAACCTTGGACACATACTCACTCAAACAAACAACTGCGACTAATACAATATTTAAAATAATGTTTAGTATAATTTTCTAACAGTGTTTAATGATAATTTGACTAGCTCTTATGTGTGAGAGTCAGACAGTGTTTTATTAATTGTATGGTTTTGGCAAAATATTTGAAAGCATAAATAAAATATATTAATACCAAAAAAAAACTAGCATCTGTATCACTTATAACGTTTTCGACCCTGTATGAATACACACGTAATAATTTTATACATAATTCAATTGCAAACACAAACTCTTGTACACACATACATAGACAGAATCATCGTCACTTCGTATATAATATATAAATAAACATCTGTTTCCGACATGGCTGTGTTAATTTGCAGACTAACATCGTGTCTGTGTGAAATTATATAAAAAAAATGATTTGAATATGAATGACCTATAATTGAGCGGTGAATTAATTAATTAGATTGAACTCTACTGTATACTGCAGCCTACAAAAACGGCAAAGTGCAACATATATATGATATTATGCACTATACATGTATATTGTATATAAAAAATAAAAATGGGTGCAACTCATGACGATGCAACGTCAAGCTTTCGAAGCTGAGAGTAATTAAAAAAGGGGGTCATACTTTGTTAGTTATTTAAAATTCAATATTTGTCAAGAACAGGCATCCGTACCGTCAATAATTTTCAGCGTTTGCAGACAATTCTGGATCCAACTATATGCCAGACAAAGGTTAAAAGCAAACACAAACTATATAGTTGCACTCCAAAGCAGAGGAACGCACGACGCAGAACAACGAACTCGTAGGGCTCAGGCACCTCGGAACACTCGGAACTCTACGGCGGCGCACCACGGAGACGCACGCTTATCGATTGTGTGGTTCTTTTCGTTTTCCGTTTCAATCGGACACTTGGTTTTTTGGCGGATTGCAGTTGTGTCTGCACTAAAAATCTATTTTTCACTTTTCCAGGGAAAGCATGCATGGTTCGAGATCCAAATTTATACTGTCAGCCATTCTAAAAAAGTAACGCGATTTAAGGCGACACAACACGGGCTTCAGTGACATTCAGCGACAACAGACAAGTAGACTAAGCGACAACGAGTGGTGTTGCCACACGTATTTTTTTACAGCAATATAAACTGTTCGAAATTTAGCAGAATCAAGTTTTTTTTATTGTTATTAATTGTGACACAATTATCGGCTATACTACTTAATATATGGAGACTACAAACAGTTTTAGTTAAAGAATAAACACATTCAAAACGTTCACTAAAAAATCCTAATATTTCATCTATGAAATATGTTTAAAAAATAAAATTAAAATATATACGTCTAATAAAACATATATGTATGCAGCTAAATGAATTCGATCTGAGACTTTAGCGAGCCCTAAAAAAGTTCCTTTAATGGTTAATAAATAAATTAAATTTAAAAACATTTTATGTAATAAATTAAATATATACTTTAAATTGCAGATGTCATTTGACATTTTTAACGCTTCGACATGTCGATATGCAACGCATGGCTTTGTCAATAGGTTGAGATGAACATGAATTAATATTATTAATTAATTTGTTTGAAAAAAAAAAAAAAATCAGTTCTCCTTCGCTCGTACAATTACCCTCGTACTCGGTTCTTAGTGACTGAGTAGCGCACTGAATAACCATTTTATAACAAAATTATTTATTTATATACAATTTTTAAATTTGAAGTAATTGCTCTTCAAAATATATTTTTTTGTGATTTTTATTAAAATTGCATTTTTCGCAAAATAATTCCATACATTTTTTTTTAATTCTTTGTGTTATTTTGATGCGCTATAATGTCATCTATAATTATACTACAGAAAGTCTTTATTTAGACTTTACTGTTTTCGAGATAATACATTGTTTATTAGTATCTACTTAAATTGCAAATTATTAACATCAAATAAAAAAAAATCCGTAGTCCATTTTTTAAAGTAAAATCACTAATTTTGAGTAATATTATAAAACATTTTATTTTGTCATAAAGAACAATAATTTATTATCTTAAATTTTCAATATGGCCTCCATGTTGACGAATGCATTCATCACATCTTC
>JANSTU010002127.1:0-18713 GCA_027564075.1 Bolitophila hybrida
GTCAAAGTTTTATGACAATCGATAAATATTTAGGTTTGCGAGACATCTATATGTTCGAACCGACATTCCATACTTGTACACCTGGTATATATAAGCGCTAGTATCCGCTTACAATTCCACCGCAAAGAAATATGATTTCAAAATTATCCAACCACACTACTATAAACAGAACAATAATTACCAGCATTAAATTTACAATCTTGTCTACAAAGCCACTTCTCTAGATTATAGAAATCCTTCTAGCAAAATAATTACCTGCGTCCATTTGGCAATTTAACGCCATGAAATTTTAAGTATGGCTCAACACCCGTCTAGAAATTTCACAGAATTATTTCTGTTTGCTCGAATGCAATTCAACATATACAACAAACTCTAAAAACGGACAGAAGGTCTCGACACAAAACCTAATTAGCAAGATATTTAGACGGTGCCAGAACATGTACGTTGTACAATTGTACATAACATATATGTATATTGTATGTATGTATATGTGTGTGGGTAGTTTAGAACACTCGATTTGCACAACTTTAATTACAACCGCGGTCAACGGAGACGGACGGATGGTAAGGCTCAGCACAACGCGTCGCGACGTTCTGGAGGACTGCCAATATATTTTTTTTTGTTGAGTGTGTTTGAAACAAACAGGAAAATGCAAGCTTTAATTAAAGCACAACACATAACGGCATTTTAGATTGACTCACTTCGCGTGCACAGGCAAACTGCCCGATGTAGTCCGATTGACAATTCAATTTGGTAAACTCGTACACTCAATTTAGATTGTTCATTTACACACAAAAGTGCTGCTTGCTCATCCGCGCCAAAACCAGAGAACCGTTTTCTCCCCGCAACCCACGTTCTTTCCAAAGAACACCGTTTTGCGGGGAAGGGTCGCTACGCGCTAGTGACGCAACGGCTCACGTCGCATTTGAAATTCCAGGCACGTTCATTTTTTGTATTTAATGACCCTTACATTGTGTGTGTGCACATTTAGGCAACCAACATCTCGTTCCGAAGCGGTGTGGAGGTTGCGCAGAGGCCGGGAATCCCATCGAAACTGCTATTTAGCACAAACGTGTCAATTAAAGTTACTGTTTGAGTTTTTTTTGCAGAGGAATGTATTTATGTTACGTGAGCGGGGTCATTGCACGGATTGTGCGGACCAAATTGAATGTTGACAAAATATGTGGGTCACGAACGATCTTACATAATTTATATATATATATATATATATATGTTATCTAAGTATTTATATATAATATTATCATATACCTATATATATACATAAAAAAATGTAAAAAATCAGTTGGTTATGTATCAGTTATGAATTCATAATAATACGTTTTAAAATAATTTCTTCTTCTGATCAAGATTGGCATTTTAAAACTCAGCATAATTCACCATATATATTTTACGCCAGGCCGATAAAAAAAGTTCGAGAATCTGCCTTCTTCCACTCTGCTCAGATGATGATATAATTGGAGAAATCCATGGATAGGAAACAAATTAGATATGAATCCAATGAGATTAATCTAATTGATTCCAATTGGGTATCGTATTGATACCAATTCTACAAATTATTTTTATAGTATAGTATATAGTAATTCAAGTTTTATTTTTTTAAAGTGACTCATTCAGAATTTTGCAAATGGATTGTTATGGATTTTGACAGCAAATTCAAATATGACTTTTTACAGATTTATTTAAAAAGCTAATGATAAAACAACTATTAGGCTTGGGAAGAAATAAAAATGTGGATATGTGGATTTTTCCTAAATTATAGCTTAATTTTTTCGCTGGGAGCTACTTAACAACTTTGCAGGGCAAATGCGCAGGATAACTCAAAATCAGTCGCATTCGTCCTGCAAAGTTGTTAAGAGTCGCGTCAGGGCAAATTATGACACCTAACCATCAGCTCCAATATGACTAGCAAAGCATTATCATGACCTGACCAGTCGTGTCAACACATAGAGGTCAATGAATTCAGTGTGTGGCATCGCCCTATGTCCCACAAACGATTACAGGATCCCATAAGATGAATAACACCGGTTCATATATTCAATACATTTCGATTTTAAGGTTATATTTATCTTCTTTTTTTTATAAAAAAAATTAAAAATTTTACAATATTTGTTTAGCATTTTCTATTATTGGCAAATGTACAGTTTAAGGGCGCTGACGTTAAAAAAAACGCTGTACCCAATATTGAAGGAAATGAGCCCCTGAGTACAAATCATGTTTCGAATTCAATTTTTTTTTTGAGGATATTTATATATAATAATATAATTTATATAATTATATATTATAATATATTTATATAATTTATTAAATCGTTTTCTACATAATAGTGGTACACTTCAAGAATATTCTGTTTAATTTGTATGGAAATCTCCCAGCGTCACCCGATTTATTATATGAAGAAAGATCGGTCAATTAGTTTTTGAGTAATCGTGTGGATCGACTTTGAAAATGATGTTTTTCAGGAGAACGCTGTAAAGTTTTGCACATTAGATAATGCGAAATAATACTATAATTATTTTATACTCAAACGGAATCATCCATTCACTTACCGCGCCCATTCACGAGATTATGAGATCTATCGCTAACGCTCAAAACAGTACACTAATGGCATTTTGAATCACGCTTAGGGAAAACAACCTTTTTTGGGAATGGCAGATAGATGGTTGTGGAATAGTATCCTATGGCCAACACCTTTGAAGCACCCTTAGGGAAAATAACAACAAGGATAGACTTCAGATTTCGATTTTCATATCGAACACCAAAGTGTTCATGTTTATAAAATTGACTGTGTATTTTTGAATGATGCACTTTGCATTTTTGCATTTTCATATTTTTTTTCTTTTTTTGGTGAACAATATGAACATTTTTTTTGGTATGATTTAATTTTATTTTTGGTGTGCATTTTTTTTTTCGGTGAGCGTAAAATGTTTACTCTTTATTAAGTAGGAGTTGATTTGAGATACGGTCGAAGGCTTTAGAAAAGTCTGTATACAAAAATACCTTCAATTTGGGATCCAGACTCGATATTATTTAATATTGTGATAGTTTGTAAATTCCTCTAGATTTGATCGACCTTTTTATAAAACCGTGTTAGTCTATAGATATATTTAAAAAAACATAATAACGAAGATCACTACTTACCAGCGATTTAATAACTTGCCAATTTGAGTATACAAATGCCACGATACATCTCTACTTTATTTCTTAGGTCGGAGTGTACATTAGATTTCCATTTAGTTTGAAAAACACCTACACTAAAATGAGTCATGACTTAAGGACATCGGTACAGGTATTCAAGAACAGAGTTGGAATTCCATTTGGACCAGAACTTTTTTTCCCTTTTTTTGTTAAAGCGCCGAGTGAGATTCTGATGAACTGATTTTTTTAGATTAATTTGTATAATTTTCCAATGTTTCACTTTTCTCATGATATATTAAAAAAAATATTTTTATAATAGTTTGGTTCTAATCAAATTAAAAACTTTTTTTATTTGTTTTTATATTATTTAAACAATTTTTTACACTAAAAAAGAGAATACTAAGCTTATGTTGTTGTTTTTTGGAAATTTAATTTTGAATAAGATTCAGCCAAACAATTAATACCGACATCATGACATAAAATGCTTTCAATTGCCATATGAGAAGATTTATACTGATAGCTTGTCAGTCAGTTTTATAGTTCTTTAATTTTTGTTTTATTTGTTTAGTCTGCAAGTTCTTCGTGTACGATAATGTAAAACAAAAAACTTACAACTGAAACGATACATATGATTTATTCATGTAATCCGGACACAATCGTTCCAATAATTCTATTGTGTGCCAGAAAACAATACTAGTTTCATAAGTATTAAGTACATATTAAATAAGTACATATTTTCCAGGTACAGAAATTCCAAATCTTGCACACATGCATATGGAGATACATATAAAATGTAAATTTATATTTATGTAAAAGTATAGTCGGTGTATAGAACATATATGTATTTCTACCGATTGAAAAATACGAACGAATCGAACGAATCGAACGAAAACACATACAGTTAAAAGTATATTTATTTAATGGTTTTCCGGCACTGTGAACACCTTAATTTGCATTATTGGATATTGAGCTGACTATTTTATTTCGCCGATCTCTAAGCGTACCCGCTCTACATGTGTGTGCAAGATGGGATGGGGTGGGAAAAGCGTCGTTGGTACATTGCTTGGCCGTGTGCACGCCTCTGTGGCAACAGAAGTCTGTCGTTTTATTGTAATGTTTCCTTTTTCATGAGATCATGTGAGGGTGGTGTGTGTGTGTATATCTGTCGATTTGCAGGTTGTACACTGTACAATAATGTATCTATGTTAGTAGAGCTTTTACTGTATATATACATATAAAAACTTTTCTATATAGTACATGAATTCACGTTAATGTACAATTCTACATGTATGTCTGTATCGTATGATGTGTACATTTGAATTTTGAGATTAGGGTGCTTTTAGTGAAATATTTGTGACTATGTGTGTGCATTTAGTATGCGAAGCTTTGGTGAACATTTATATACAAATACATATATAACAATATATACATATACAGTATTCAATAGAGCTCGCGGATAGTCAGTGTGTGTGTGTGTGTGTGTGTGTATTCCAAACTTTAGACACACAAACGTACACAAACGTATATTCGTTTTCGGTCTGTTGCTTATGGAAACCCAATTCAAGCGATTCAACAGAATCCGATTACCAATCAATTAGTAAAGGGATTAGGCAGTATCATTAACAGCATTATTTGAGTAGAAGAAAACTCTGTGAATATAATGTATGTATACACGCTTATACAAATGTATTTTATATAGTTAGAGCAATTCAATACTCCAATAGCACATTTTGTGTGATGTTGTGCTGATAATGTTTACAAAGCCACACTTCAATGTAAAGCCAGATTTCTGAAGAAATAATTAGTAAAAGATTAGTCTACAAATGAGTAAATTTCTGCTGCTAAATTCTCTCTAATACATTCTCAACATTACATTATATACTATATATTATAGTATATGCTTATAAGTAGTCATATTTGAAGAAGCTTTGCGTGTTTAGAAGTGTTCGTTTTTCGTTGATGCTTTATATACATTTTTATAATCAGAATTCTTTGGATTAAATTTCGCTATTAATTTTATCCAGGTTGAATCACATAATAATAATAGGTTAGTCATAAAATCCAGAAACTGAAATCATAAATTCAAAATCCAGCATTTCATCTATAGCTGGAGATGGAAAATAATTTCCACAAAAAGTTACATTTAAACAGCTCGATTCGAACTTTAAGCTCGTTAGCTACATAAATCGCCACACCACCATCTCGGAGTATTGTCAGCTCTATAAAACTTATATCCAGGTATTTCGATTAAAATGATGACTAATAAATAAAAATATACAAAAATTAAAACTAAATACATAATAGGCCATATAAAAACCAAAAATAAAATACTCATATTTACAATAAAAGACGTTACTTTGTCGTCTGGTTTAGGTTGGTGATCGTCGTGTTATTAGATGACATAGCTGTGCCACCAGTGGCTTTACTTTTTAACGCTCTGAGGTTTGACTGAGAAACAAGTGGTGATGAATTTTTAGTGTCAGACACCAGCTTCGGAATTTTTGTGCGTTTGCCAGTGGTACATCAGGCAGCAGGTTTGGTTGGTCAGACATTCGTCGTTTAGAAGAAGGTGCTTCAGTGTGAAGTATGCTTTTGAGGTGTTCACTGTCTCGTAGTTTGGACTCTAGTGGCAGCACCATTTTCAGATACGAAATTGACTTTGTTGCATATTCTAGCAAATACGTATGTTGTTAAGCTGCTCGTTCATGATAATAGGTACACCATATATAACACCATCAGACAGATGAGATTTTCTTTCTACCTCAGCAATTTCTGAGGGTTGTTGCTGAATGGTGGATAGTGCAGAATTCAGCTTAGAATTGAAATCTGATCTGGAAGCATCAATTTTAGAATCTACTGTGTCAAGACGAAACTGAAGGATTCAGAGAGAGAAGCTCCTTTGGTTGTTAATGCTTTCATTAGTGCAGTTGGCACTCATTGCTTGTTGACATTTTATGGGGTGACGTCATCACTTTCGCACCAGCTGGTCAATCGATCAGTTCAATGTACAGAGAGAGAGAGAGAGAGAGAGAGAGAGAGAGAGTAAAATAGAGAGCATCGACGTAGCGCACGTAAGCGCACGTAAGCGCATGCATATATTAGCAAGAGCCGTTTGTTGAGCGTGAGTTAACTTGGGCTCACACACACACATATGTGGCGGCTTACAAATAAAAAAAACATCAAACAACGTAACTGGTGCAGTTTGCAGACTGTCAGATCGAGCTTACCAACACAACCAAACAAAACAAGCGTCAGAATACGCACTCACAGCACCACACATAAACTCTATATCGCACTCACTGGCAAAACACTTGATATTGAAATGAACTTTCTCGCCATATAGATTCCGTATAATTCCGGAAAGCAGCAGAAACAGAGTACAACGTAAAAACACGTCTGTATGCTACTCTATGTTAAATTTAAACCGATATCCCCTCTTTAAAATGTTTGACAAAACCTAAACCTCCCTTCCTTTCAAGTGGTTCATTTCCGCCAACATTTATTGCCCGTTTTGGAGGTAGGGGCTCTAACCACTCGATGTCTGTGACCTCTCCTATATATTGGACAAAACGTCTGTACCTGTGTTCGATCTCACGGCCTCTGGGTTTAGAGACTGTAACCTAGACCACTGCTCCACCGCTACCACGGAACGATGTTAATATTACAGTGGGTATTTCGACTCAATTACATTTATTAAAACCCAAAAATATCATAAAATCCATATGTATAAAGCTAAACCAAACTTTTCAGTGGAGGCCCAGACCAACTATGGTTCTGTTAATAAATTATCTATTTAATTTAATTCGTAGGATTGGATGTGATATTTTTCAGTTTATGAAGCATTCAAAGGTCTTTGCTGTTACAAGTTAAAAAATATATAATTAAGACATTAAGAAATATTTCCAGAAATATACATAAAATATAATCACCTCTATTTGCTCGTGCATTGGCTTGGTTTGCAAAGTGGTTTTAAATCGCAAATCACATATCAATCATTTGACTAGGGCTGTTATTGCTAATTTAGAACTAGATATGCTAAAGAATGAAGAGGAAGAAGAAGACCCTAAAATTGAACAAAAAAGTGAAACGTTTGCGAAGTGTAGGGGCAAAGGATTGGTTGAGACTTCGCCCGACTGAGGTATTTTGCGAAAAGTTACTACTGGACCTGCGTGCAGATGAACCTTATCTATATCGCAAATTTGTTTGTATGTCGGCCAATCAATTTGAGCATTTACTTTCCTTGGTAAAGTCGCGCATCGAAAAAAAGGATACGAACATGAGATTGAGCATTTCCGCGACAGATCGGTTGATGCTGACGCTGCGCTTTTTGGCCTCTGGCGAAAGTTTCTGGTCGTTGCAATATCTGTTCCGTATTCCAGTGAATAAAATATTGTCGTAGATAGAAAAGTGAGTGAGTTTGCGCTGTTTTTATTATTTCCATTAAATTATTCCGGATTTTTTTTATAGATGGCGAAAACCGAAAGACAGTGAAAAGCTCTACAGTCCAACCAGCGATGGCAATTTCCGTTGTGATGATGTTCATGATATGTGTTCTTTTGTATACTCTTTTTATGGCGACTCTGCGGAATATGATTGAGCATATTTTATATTGATGATCTCTATGTTACGTGCGAAATTTCGTGGATACTCATCGACCTACGACAATTGCTGGTTTTGTGATTTGATTACAACGCAATTGAGATGTCAAATAATTCAATGCGGAAACAGAAACAGAAGTTAAATTTATAGGCTGTTTTTGCAGAACATTCAGAAGATAATTGCGTATGCGATGGCGTTTTAAAAGTAACGCGAAGAGCGATCCAATTCGCTTTCACTTTATTCACGTCGCCAGCCGTCCAGTTTTAACAATTTGTATTTGCAGACAAGCCAACATCCCAATGCGAGGAGGATTCACTCGTGATATTAGTTTTTGTGTTAAATAAATAATAGATGTTTTTTGGTTGATGATACTTGATTATAAAAAAAACGATTACATTATATTTATAGTATATATTATATATAATATATAATATTATAAATCGACTTTCATTCCGTTCATTCATTTTAAAAAAAAATGACACCCTCGAAATAATCTTTCGCTAATACTGTACATATAAAACATAAGACACAGACATAACACAAAATTAATAACAAAATTGTACGAAAGTCAGCTGGGCGAACGAAAGTCCGCGGGATGAGCGTCCATTGTGTAAAATACAAAAAAACATACAAAATTCTGCTGGGCGAGCGACCGATGTGTTCGAAAGTCTGCGCCTTTGGCTCGTGCTGCTAACTCCGCACTCGTCTTCCATATGCTATAGTCTATTTTATCATAAAGTTATGCAAATAACTATTTAATTATTCACTTTTAAAATGTTAAATATGTGGTCGATTTGATGGTAAGTAAAATATACTAAATAAATATTACAATATTATCAATTGCGGTATTACAATAATTTCGATATGCGTATATAATGCAATGGAATGTCCATAACATATCCTGTAGAAAATGTTAACAATTATAATTATGTATATTTTGTAAAATTATATTATTTCATTATATGTGTGTGTAAAACTGCATTAATAACATGCAATATATACAAATATTTGAGTAGTTAAAGCGTACTGGAGATATTACCACCTCGTTATTTTAATAGGCAAGCTAGGAATAATATAACATATAATATAGGAAGATATCGATTGATATATTTGATCTACGATTTTGTAAAGTAACAATAAAATATTTGTCAAACTTTTGAATAACTTCAAATGGACCGGTATATGGAGTTGTTGATGATTTATAACAGCATCTACACGGACAAGTACATGTGTCCATATATTGAAAATGACGTGGACATAAGAACCTGGCAAGCAATTCTCTTCTATATTTTCGTTGTGTGTCCATTAGATTTAGCGAGATAAATCCCGATGGCCTTGTGGTTCCGTTGATGGTTTGATGCAACACTACTCCATCGGCTATATCTGACGCTTCCACACTCATTGAGATGTGTGAGATTGTCGTCTTCAAGACTTTGGAAAACTAAACGTTAATGCTTTTTGTGCTCATACATATATCGTATACATCGGGATAAACAAAGTCAATACCTTGGAGAACCTTATTAATGTGTCGATGCATCGTCTGCGCAGCTTTACACAGCCCGAATGTCATATACCGGAATTCAAACAAGCCAAGCCTTTCAGACAACAATTTGGTTTCGACTTAGAAATGAGTTTTTCTGTCATGTCATGTCATGTCGACTAAACATTTGGTTGCATTGTAAGAACGAAAAAACGAGATGGTGTATGATTGATGAGGGGATAGACTGGATGAGTCTACTCCAGCATGTAAGCTACTTAAATGGGCCCTTTATACTATACTGTATTGATCGAGATTAATTCATCTATATTGATATTATATCTGGTGCTGAATTGACAATCCTGCGGTGACAGGCAGCGATGTTGTTGAAAATGCTCCAGTATCATAATAACAATATAATTAATAATAATTAAATCCGCTACCGAGATGATAGCTTTGTGTCACCTTTGATTGATGCCAAAATAGATGAAGCTAGTGGTGGTAGTATTTGCTTTCAAATGGTTATTGTCCATATCATCTGCGACGTTTGATTCTCCTAGCTGACGAAGATCATTAAATAGCTCTGATGGATTCCCGTCACCAAGGCTAATACCAGAGAGCATCTTGCACTCTTTACGCTGTGCAGAATCTGAAAACATATCGATTCTGACCTTTATTACCTGAAGATTGAGGCGCGTCCCAAGTGGCGGATAGGGGGCCTGTCGGCTGTAGCGATACAGATACAAAAGAACTTGTGAACGGAGCATTCTGTTCGATCCAACGATCCTTGAGTAGGTGTCCTCTACTATCAAAGACATCAGGTGTGTTGTGTGATACGACACATAACACGACAGCACCGAGTTTAGTTGTTACTACTACGGATACTCAACAAACTGTTGCGACTCAATCTTCAGACCTGCAGGTCCATCCACCTCACCGGAACAAGCCGCCGAGATTTTATCGGAGGTGTCCACAATCAATTGCCGCTAGATTAGCAAGTAAAGTGGCTAACGATAAGAAGAAAGAAGCAGGATCTGCGGAGAATGTACAGCCACCCAATACTGTCACAATGAAAATGAGGGAGGTCAAGTTATTGGCGACGGATAATTCCGAAGTCAAACTATCCCTCTTTCAAAATTATACACATAAATCTGCACCACTGCCGGGCAGTGTAACAGTAACATAAGAGAGACTTATCCAGTGGAATGGAGTTATCAAGGGCCTTGAAATCATACTTGATACTCATAACTCATCTGGATTTAATCTCCAAGATCTTCAGATCTAGTTTAGCACTAAGTTACATCCTTAAAATGTGGCATCTTACTAGAGTCGTCTTTACTTACACTTATACTTACAACTCAGCAAGCTCGTTCTGCCCAATTAGTCTTACATCGTTTGTACTCAAAACACTCGAAGGAATATGTGACAGATATATCAGACCAACAAATCCATTAAAGCGTTCTGTCAGTGTCGCAGAGCTTTTGGTAAAAGATGGGGTCTGTATCCTAAAGTAATTTACTGGATCTATACAGTAATGATTCGACCAATTTGAGAGCACTAACTATTTCTCGGAAGAAGATCACGGACCTACACACGATAATCAATAAAAACGAAGTTCCACAATGGGCCAATATTATGCGTGCCACGAAATGTGTATTTTCGACTTCAAAATAAATTATCTATGACCTTTTTTAAATGTATGTAGATATTCTGCGCAAAGTGGCACTGAGTCTGTGTCTTGTGCAATAATAACATACTCTCCATGTTCCCGATCGATTAATTAATGTTAATGTTTATGTTTAATTTGTTAGCGTCTGTCGTTATTGCAAAGTTTGAGAACTAGCTCTCAATTCTTAAATAAATGTTTTTTATATTTTGTATATCAAAATAAATGTTATTTTATGAGTTGTTTTTAATTTAATTATTATAATAGATAATTTTAATAAATGTTTTTATATCATGTTTATCAAATTTTCTTTTTGTTAGAAATAACATAAAAAATGAACTACAGACAAAAGAATGTACAATCATAGGCATAACACCTTTACAGTTTTTGTTTTCAGTCTATCTTTGAATCTCGTCCAGGTTAGTAATATTGTGTAAAATATTGTGTAAATCGCCAGAAATGCAGACATTTCTTTGGAGACCAGAACTGCGATTCTTGCAAAGAAAGAATCTGGAATGAAGGCATCAGAAATTGACAAAATATCACGTCAAACTAGGTTTGAAAACAACTCGCAAAGTTTCACTAATAAATTTGATCCGGTCGAGAGAGGAGAACAAATGTAAAACATCATTAGAGAATTTTAAAAACACCCATGATAAGCCCTGTAAAATTTGCAAATTCCAGAAATTATTCAGATGAAATTCAGTTCAGCAAATTTAAAAACGCATGTAGTACGCAAAGCAGGAATTATTCAAGATTTAAATATAAATTAAACGAAATTAATTAAAAATGTTCGTTTACTACTACTTAATGGTCATTTATGTACAATAATGTTTAGATAGATACATTCAAAATTATCGTTCGATAATCGAGACGGATTGCAAATCTCAAAACACTATACTTGGCTTTAAGCTCAAAACAGTAAAACCACAAACCCGCACGAGAATATGCATTTATGTACAATATGCCACACACATACACCACCGTTCGCTTCAGGGATAATTAAGTTTTCTCTTGTTGAGTGTGTGTGTGTTTATGTTTAAAAGCACGAGTGCTAAAAACAATTAATACGTTTAAACAAAATGTATATAAAATATACGATATATTTATACTATGTATACGTAAGCACTTACACATGTTCTGTAGCGCAGCCGTGGATATGCTACATGTTTTTATATTATGTAGTGCATACACACACACAATTAACCCACGAATGTGCGCGCACACTGTCGAGAAGAAGAATGCTCTCTTCTATAAGCAAACACAGTGAAACAATTAAAACTGCTCCAAACTTTGCAATTCATTTTACTAATTATCTAGCAACAATATTTATGTGCATGTTCTGTATAAATGCGAGATGTATGTGTGTGTTTGTGTTTGAGCACTTGTTGTATAATATATATTTGTTTCATACGCGAAAATGAGGTTAACATCTATTACCGCAACAGTAAATGCTCGCGAAAGCCACTGCCGCGCCACACGCGCCCATTTTCAAACCTTCCCTGCGCGCGCAAAATAAACAAACTAACCGACAAACAAACTTTGCCCTTGCGCTCTTTGTGCGCGCGTACAATGGCTTCCCAAAACATCATTGTCTATATGTGTGTGTCTGTGTGTGTATGAATTGGAGGGTAGTACGTCGTATACACTTTATCACTTTGTGCGACTTTATGTTCTAAATAAATAATAATATAAATATACACACAAACAGAATAACACCCAATTTTCATTTCGAGGAATCGTTTTGGTTTGTTAGAGTCAAAAACTGTCGCACCAGGCATCCCCAAGCAAAGGACTACTCAGCAATGGGGCTTGGCGCTAATCAGTAAAACATACTTCAGTGCTGTGGCGTCTTATTTTACTCTATGCGCTCTGTCACTGTCAAATTATGTATTCATATTTTTGCTGGTGCCACCATTGGAATGGGGGCATTGTGTGCTCATTATACATTCATGTTGTAAACGGTTTGTTTTATCTGTGGAACGAAATCAACACAACTTTCGCTGCCGAAGCAAACATCCCGCACCCTTGCATCTAGTGGCGCGTGCAGAAGACTTTAGCTTCAGCAGAACACTCACCCCTACCATCAACAAAAAAAATACTATATTATAAACATTAACGCACACAAAATAATGTTCGGCCAAAAACTCGTTTAAAAGTTTCGAAATGAAGCGCCCGAGAAACACACATACATTTATAAAAAAGCTCAGCCAAATTAAGTACGCTAAATTAAGTATATGGCGTTTAGAGCCCAGAGTGCTCGGACGCTTATCATGATGGCGTGAAAAATGAACTCATATTTTCATTATGCTTTTTAATTATAAAAAAGCTCGAGGACGGCCCAAGTGGTGTATCCCATCGTTTGCATACGCGCATATGAAATACACACAGAATCTATGTGTAAATTATACGAGTATATATGTGTGTGTGTTTTTTTTTTTGTTATATATACTATATATATGAGCGTATATATGTATGCATGCTGTGCTATGGTCACTCTGAAGCACCCGCTTCTGTACCCTTAGTGATCACTGTGGGTGATAACGAGGCTGCAAGCTGCTGCATCGTTGACTTTGCTCCTTTATCGGTCTGTTTACCTTGTATAGGCATACGTTTTTGCGCAACGCTAACTGAAACGTGTCCCTTGTGCTCTGGCGTATATTAAACTATATGTTTTCTTTAAAATAACGCTGTACGCTTGACTTAATTTGTAGATACTAAGTTTAACCGCAGGTACCCTTATACAGTAGAATATATTATATATAAAAAAAAACTGTGTATACAAGTATATGCGTCGCCGACAATTGCGAAAATCAATACAGAAATGCATACATACGACACGTTTAGATTTTCTCGTCAAACGCGCGATATCACACATTTGCTCAGGGTGACGGGGAGGTTGTTTGAAATATCAGATGCGGGTGCTAGTGTGGTGTACTGTCATATGCATTCTTCCCGCAGAAATACGTACTTCATTAAGCCTTTAGCCTATTTCTGCGACGTTTGAGGTGTGCGCGCTTTCAAATGCACACATATACGTCAGAAATGGAACAAGAAGATGCACGATGTTATCGCTTTGCTACAAAACGATGATGAGGGGTTTTTCTCCCATTGAAGATGTGGTGTTATAGAGCAAATATACTCGCGTTCGCAGAGCACTCATTCATAAATGCGGATTTGTAGTGTGCTTACCGAGAAATCGAATATAGATATACCATATATATATATATATGTAATATACTGTCTAGACAACGCATTTTATTTAAGATTTATGAGAGTATTTTTTTGTATTTGTAGTTTTTCTAGAAGATGTGAATTATAAGCCCCGACTAGTATATTAATTTGACTTAATTACATTATAGCTGGCGAGTCCAAAGGGCGATCAAGCAAAGTATATTCCGAAGCGGTAGGGTTGGGAGCCCAAAAACCAATATGAGAAAAATCTGGCAATCCCACAAGGGGATGGAAAAACTAGGTTTTTATACATATTTGGCGCAAGCTTCCGTAGCATTCTGGGGTCTTTGTAAATTATACTTATGGCATTAGTGCTTCGGATCGTTATGGAACAATCAACTGAGTTGTGATCCTCGGTGTACATCATGTTAGAGATGTACGCCGTATCTTCTTGTCGCGTCTTACATATATAACGGCCAACTCGCAGACATCTTCGCTGTGAATAGTGGAGTACGACAGGGATGTCTTTTCTCGCAACTGCTATTTTTCGCAGTGTTAGATGACGTCCTTGTAGAGATCTTGTAGAATGCTGAAGAATCTTGCGATATTGACATCTGTGCCCGAATCAACAAAGCCCGCTCTGCCTTTGCGATGCTCAGCGTCGCCTGGCGCTCTACTCAGCTGTCAAAACGAACGAAGCTGACACTGTTCGACGTCAACGTCAAATCGGTCCTTTTCTATGGTTGCTAGACGTGGCAAGCAACCTCTGCTCTGACCGGTAAACTACAAACTTTTGTCAAGCATTGCTTTAGGCGGATCTTGTGCATCAGATGGCCGGAGGTAGTCTCCAGTACTGAAGTAGCAGAAGTAGACCGAAAACGACGTGCGCACAGTCGAACGAGAGCTGGCAGAAGCTCAAACGAACTGGACGGCGATACAGTCTTTGGCCGCCAACCGCGTCCAGTTCCGCAACTTTGTAGCTAATGCCCTATTACCCGAATAGGGATTTAAGAATCTTATATATGCATATATGTTATACAAAATATCTCTGGGGCTATAATATAAAAATACATTTTAATAAATATCATTATAGTGATTATGGTAATTTTAGTTTTATACTAAAAAAAAAAATTGATAATATAATAATTGCATATAATTTTAGAAACAGAGCTGAATCTAATATTGGAGCCTTCTGGATATGCTTGCTTCGTGGATGCGTACAAAAGGCGTTAATTGACGACAACATCATTTCTGACACCATTGAGGTACTTCACTAATTCAAATTGCAGTTACAGCTGATGCCACAATTAAATTTCTAATAAATAATCTAATAAACAAAGGTACTCCGTTTAGTCTCGAAATGGAATTATCTTTGAAATATAAAATATTTGAAAGAAGGCAATCGTTGTCATGTCCAATACCTTCACAAAGATGATGATAATCGTTTTTCATTTCAAAGAATAAAATATGTATAAATATGTAATCAATCTCAAAATTTGGATAATTCTCCGAAATGTATTAGTGTCAGTGACATTGTTAACATCCAACAACACATGCAACAATCCAAAGACTTGGAAATTACGGAAATAAATTGAAGGCCAATCGTTATGAATTACTTGATACAAATGCCAACTCGGTGCCCACCATTTATTAAGACTACTATCAGATGTCATTAAAAAGTACTCCGCATGCATGTTTATTTTCCTCGAATTGAAATGAATTGCTATTAATTTGAATAAAAGGACTAGTTGGTAAAAATCATAAAAAATAGTAAAAGGCGAACTTTAACTTTAAATTTAATTAATACAATAACTCAATTGTTCATAATTTTGTTGTTTTTTTTTACATAGATCTTCCTCAATCACAGCTCGTTTTGCGCTACTTGGTGGCGCCCAGTGAATTGAGCATCACATTTTTTACTCCTCTCCCTCCCTGCTATACAAACAAATACAAAAATTGTCCCTATCCCCCTTTAAGGGTTAAATGTTTTTTTGTAATTTTTGTGAATACGAGTTTAAGGTTGTTATAATTACATATTTTAAAATATTCAAATTATTTGCCATTGATAAAGAAGACAGCCAATAAAAGAACGGAGACAGGGCGGTCTACAAAATGTCAGTACTGGCGCATAAGCCCTTGCCAGCCTAGTCTTTAATTTGTATATTACATATCCGTTTCAGTATACCAATAATTAATAATCTAGTTTATTTCTAGACACACAATTCCAAGTATTGCGATTCGATTACATTTTACTTTCCTGGGAATTAACATCCATATAGTGAGAATATTCCCGTTATTCCGACTTGAAACACAATTTGCTGTTCGTCTCTCAATCAAAGTGCCGATTATGTATAATGTATATATTCACCTTTTCAGGTCTCACCATTAGCAACATCTATGGCATATCTGGAGCTGAACATCGAAAATTGCTCTAGGAGGAGTATATACGTATACAATTAAAAGTCGAAAGTCAATCAATTAAATTATTTCCATGCCATTAGACATAGAAAATTTAAGAGCATCCATATACCCAACTCTTGTACTCGCTCGCTTAGCAATTTATATTCTGCAGGTTGTTAGCTATAACGCTATATGTTAGTATATAATATATGTACTATATATTTGTTATATTATAACCATTTTCTGAAATACACATACTTTCTTTAACACACATACACATTCTTACGCGTTCACATTGTCCTCAATGTGATCCATTAGCAAAAAAAAAAACTCAAAATGGTGGTAGCAAACCAAAAAAAAACCCTTCCGACCAACGCGACGTGTAGATAACCAAGGAGTAACTCAATTTGTAGAGCTATTAGTGAAATGAAAAATTACTGTAATCATTACATAGCTAAAAAGTTAGATTTTTCATCTAAATCGAGTGTATTGATCCGAAATGGAGATGTACTATATATATATATATGTATGTGTGTA
This sequence comes from Bolitophila hybrida, assembly GCA_027564075.1. Taxonomy (NCBI): domain Eukaryota; kingdom Metazoa; phylum Arthropoda; class Insecta; order Diptera; family Mycetophilidae; genus Bolitophila; species Bolitophila hybrida. Next base: position 17,010 of record JANSTU010002127.1, read on the forward strand.
TGAGCACGCGCGTCTATTTGAATGCGGTTCCAAAAGCTCTCTTGGTTCGTCCGCCCTAATAATGAATACATATAATATATTTTCGGTTGATGTAATATAGCGAAAATGTAATGAATTTGAACTCGGGGAGTTAAGTGGAGGATGAATAAAATGTGAGACTTGAATTCTGATTAGGGATGTTCCAGTGCAGAATACTAATGAATGTTTATTTCTGAGCGAGCTCATTCTCGACATAGCCATATTATTTTTCTAGTAAGCGTATTCGGGACGAACACCTGCCGTGGTTTTATGTTAAACTGAGAATTTTAATTTGATCGAGTTGCACGCGAAAGCTCAGTTTAAGAATATCGTATTTTTCTATATAATATGCATCTAATATAATATGAAAGAATGAAGGTGCACACGAAACTCAAAGAACTTATAAAGCAGAGCGCACAACTTTCTTTATCTTTAAGTTATTCTGCACAAAGCACCGCACCATACATTAAATTCCGTAGCCGCATTATGTAATGATTATAGTATGTATTCATTTTAATAAGCTTTCTGAGTGTTAGTGCGCATGTGTGTGTATGTTACAATTTCTATATGTGTGTGTGTGTGCAAGTGTGTAGTTTTCAGAACAACCCTCCAAGGCTTGGAGGCACACAATTATTTTAGCATTTGAAAATCGTAATTTACATTAACCGAATATATTATACGCATATACATTTATTTCTTGGTCTTTTGCATGTTGAGATAGTATACGAGTGCCCGTTTGTGTGAATGTCTGAGTGTCTGCGTGCATTATTAAATAATATATATATATATACATATATATTTATATGAATGAGATTGTAAGCGAGAAACTTTTCATTATTTATACTCATATGAATGTGGCATTTATCAAATTGCCATTATCATCATTTATGTCCCCATAATGTGTATCTGAAGTTTGAATGAAGTTCATAATTTAGGGGATACATTAAAACTTTATGCAGGCGGTGTCCTGCCTGGGTGTTATTCCATATAAATATATAGTAAAATAGTATAAAATATATTCAAATGTGAGCATGGGTAATATTAAAATGAGTATGTGTGTGTAAGTATTCGTGAATACTCTTGATGCGGTTGTCATGTGGGCAACGCGTGTAGTCAACACATGTGGACAACTGACTGACATATGCATAATTCATGTTATAATTTTTCTGGGTATTGTCCGCACACATCGACCATGTGAATTTTAAATTATGCAGGAAATGTATAAACATTTTACATTTTACATTTTTTAAAAACTGTCAAATCGATCGATTTTGTATAAACGAGTACCAAATACATACGCATAAAGAAACATTAAAATAATACAAAATCATGGTTTTATAATAAGAGAAATTTACAAACTGTTTATATATCTCACATATACCCCTTTAAATTACCCTACAATCATACGTTTTTCCTCCATCCTCCATCATCTCGATGAGTTTTCGCTCTCAACAAATAAATAGTGAAAATTATTCAGAAAAATTAAAGCTATAACATATTACAAATTAGGACTATATGGACTGAATTTTATTTAAAAAGCTATAAAAAATCACATAACATATTTAAAATAAAAATGCTGGTGTGAGCGATGTAATCACGGGAATTAACGTGTAAACATCTAAGCTCGTTACAGAGGTTGTGGTTTTTGAAAAAGTAGGTGTGTATCAAAACCATAATATACAAATA
>JANSTU010002138.1:0-18712 GCA_027564075.1 Bolitophila hybrida
TATCTCTAATACTTTTTTATTTATTGCGTTACAAAATCGGGGGGTTATGTTGCCCCACCCTGTATATATATATATATTCGTTTTCTTTATTATCATATTACCGTTGTGGCAAAAAAATTATATTTTTTTATTTAATTTTATTAATAACCATTTATTACATAACTTCTTTTGCAGATACGAAACTGCCAATGGCATTCGAGTCCAGGAGACGAGCCAACAAACCGGCATCGACCGCGTGGTCCGTGGATCCTATTCATATATCGGAGCCGACGGGAAGACCTACACTGTAAACTACATCGCCGATCGAAACGGGTACCGAGCTTATGGAGCTCATCTACCCACACAACCCGACGCCATTGCATCGGTCGTACAGACGGCCCAGCGCATAGCCACCTCAACGAATTCGCCAATATACAATCGACCCATTCACATCCAACCTTCATATTCCACAACCGTTTCTCCCGTTCACCAACAAACCCTTGCCTCTCCTATCTCGGCACCAGGATTCGCTTACACAAGCACCCTAGCGCCAATCAATCGTCAGGGTATCATCTCCTATGCCACTACTCCATCTCCGATCAATCGTACACCATTGTCTGGTGCACCAGACTTCAGTTACTCCACCACTCCTACACCGTTCACAGGACAATCCCCATCCGGACAAGGTTTTATTCATCCTAATCACAACTACTTCTCACAATCCTCTCCTGCCTTCCTGCCCTCAGGCACAACTGCATCCGCATTTAATCGAAATCAATTCTCTGCCCCATCCGCGCCAGCCTTCCAGAATAGCTTTTCCTCAGTCGGTGCCAATATTCGTCCCATCACCCAATCCTACAATAATCGTGATACCGTATTCATTACTCCACCGCCACGTAATTATGTGAGTTCCAGCAATACGCCCCTACAACAGCTTCAACCAAACCAGCAGCAGGACTTCCTGCAGCGTGATCTGCTGCCACCACCATACAGTGTGCTTGGTCTGCAGAATCCTCGTCCGCAAAACACCAATCGAGGTTCAGCATTCTATCAACCGTCCGCCTATGATGGTCCCATCGGTCAGCAATTTCTGGGCAAGAAGTAGTTCTAAAACTCAGCTTCAAATTATATAATATAAATATGTATTTATTGTGCGAAATTAAACTTTAAAAAAATATATATTCTATATTATTATATAAAATATATGTATTGAATATAAAGTATTTTTTGAGAAAATTTATGGTTTTAAGGTTATATATATTTTATTGCAAGTAATAAGAAACCCTAACTTCGGAAGATGGCGTTACAGGTAAACTTAATGTAGATAAATGTTAATTGCGTGTTACCAAAATGTTGGCATGTAAGTGTAAGTCGTCGACATATGTCACTCTTTTTTTGACAGAACAAGAAATACATGACGAGCATAACCTCGCATAGTCTTTTTTAAATTATATTTATTTTCCTTTTTCGTTTCTTCTTTTGAGAGATTTAAAAAAAAAAAACAGAAAAAATGTTTGACGAATATTTACATGCGGATTTAAATGTTTTTAACCGGCTCCGTTGAAAAAGAAAAAGGCAAACTAACAAAAACCTCCACAAAAACTAAAAACGTGCTCGTCAGCTGAGCGACTGCACAGACGCTGATCGCTGAATAGTTGCATGTTGCATTTAATATTGGCAGTCGAGCAACGACGCGGATTATGGGATATGTCTCTAGCAAACGGCAACTGACAAAATAAAAAAAATAGAGCAAGTGCACGGGCTGACAATCTGTCACAAATCTGACACTTTTTGACTGACAAGCAGTGTCAGACGAATACTGTCAGTTGATTTCTTGTGTATGCCAAGCGATTACACGGACTGATAATGATAATGTCTATTAATTAGACTCTGTTTGTAATAATGATAATAATAATACAAAACATAAAATCATTGTGAATTTACACATACGATAAGAAATCAGCAATCGCTTTCGATCGTCGATTTTTTGCAATCGCAGCGCCACAGTTTAAGACTAGAAGGCAGAGCACTAGAGCAGTCAAAACCTTTGGGTTACCTAGAGTACACAATATTGACATTTTGTGTGTTTCATTTTTATTTTTCTTTACATTTAGACCAAAACCCTTGCCAAAAACAAGAAAATTCACGTGCTGCTTTGATATGTATGCATTTTAAGATATGTCTTAGGCTGGATTTACAGTGTACTGCACCCAGTCCCGATAAACCTAAACGGGATGCTAGATATAAAAAACTAGACGTGCATATGTATTCATATGAACATACGCACACAATCCACACAGTCAAAAGTGTGCCAAACACCGTCCGACAAAATCAAATGATTTTGATGTTGTCGGCCAACTTTGGCGCTGTAGTCACTTAGTTCTGTGCGTGTGATACATAAGTTACGCAGTATATTTGACATTTACTCCGCGTTCCGCCTTTTGCCTTTTGACATATAACAGATCTGTCTGTTTAGCTGTCACCTAATATAAAAAATTGCATTGTCAGCTGTGAAATGATATAAAGCTTCTCGGGACGCTCGTTGTGATCGCTAGTTGTCAACAGTCAAGAGTGCCAGTCGAGTGTGGCATGTGTGCGGCCTGCGTAAATGTGTTTGTTGATATATTTTTTAAGGTAAGGTTAGTAAAACCTATTCCTATTAGGCAATTATTGTATTACTGATAATGTCTATTAATTAGAACCTGTGTGTATGTAATAATGACAATAATCATACAAAACATAAAATCATTGTGTATTTAGACATTTCAAATCAAATCAGAAATCGTCTTCGTTGACGTCTCGATCATCGCTTTATTAAAATCGCATTATCTTATTATCCATGTACCAAAAACCACGAACCATTTACTGCATTTCACTCGTACACCTGCTAAAATTGTATGATTTTTCTCCCTCTCGCAAAAAAAAACACGAAAACACATAGACATAAAGCTAGCGCTGCTTTAGCTTTTACTATGGTTGGTAAAAACCATATAACAAATCTCTCCATATATCTCTACATTTTGAGTTGCATTCTAAAATCTTTAAGAAAATACAAAATAAATGTCATACATCAGAAAATATCAATAACATAAATGTTACATAAATATTGATATTGTTATTGTTTGTGGAAGAGGTATATAAAATATTTCTAAAATAACCAAAAACAGTATGTTTACAAAAAAAAAGTTATACTGACTCACATTACATCAACTCACGTACCGCATAAATTTTGGTATATGGTTTGTTGTGGAGTTAAGGCATTAGTTCCTCTAGATGCTCATCACGCCATCTCGTGCGATTTGATGTTGCCTATACTTTATTGCTCTGGGAACACAATGCCACCAACGTATGTTTTAAACCAAACAAATAATACAAATCAAAACAAAAACAAAATGCGGTTAAATAAAATACTGTTACTTTGTGAAATATGTCAAACTAAAAATAATAAATTGTGATTGCATATTTATATTTCCAGAAATTTTCCGCTTTTTCCCAAATTGTCTTTAATAAAATGATCGTGCAAGAACAGCAGTGCGTTTTTAATTCATAATAAATAAAAACAAATATAATTTTAAGTAAATAAACTAACTTTTTTTTAATTTATTTAAATGTTTGAAAATAGTATTCCATTTTTAAAATGTCTGTCAAATTATATTGTTATTATTAATTGGTATATTATATCCGCTAAGGTGTCTGATGTTCCTAAGCTCCGCACTCGTTTGTTTGATACATACTGAGTATTCTCAAAATGTCTGCTTTCATAGACAGTAAGTATCATAAATCTAATTTTAAATATCGAAATTCCGTTCAAATCAATCTATCCTACAGACTATGCAATAATCAAGAAGATCGGTGAGGGTTCATTTTCAGAGGTTCTAAAGGTGCGCGACACTAAGACAAATAAATACTATGCTGCCAAGAAGCTGAACAAGAAGTACCTCAAGTATATAATTAATAGTTTCTTATGACAATTTACTTATATTTTAATTTTGTTTATATACTTAACACTCAAGCATGGACGAGGTGATGGAGTGTACAGAGATTAAAGTACTTCGCAGATTAGAATACCATCCAAACGTAGTCGGAGTTGTTGATATTATCTTGTATGATACTCTGTAGAGGGTAGATTAATCATTGTCCTTTGATTAAGCTTGAAATTCTGTTTCATTTTTTAGTAATGAGACGACCAATAGTCTTTCTCTCGTGTCCGAGTTGCAGGACATGAATATGTACGAATATATAAAGAATCGGAAGCGCTGCTTGTCAGAAGTACGTGTAAAAAACTACCTGTACCAATTGGTTTGTGGACTGAACCACCTACACAAGAACGGTCTCTTTCACCGTGACATCAAACCAGAGAACATTTTGATAAAACTAAACAAACGTCTGAATGATAATCCACTGAAGGTATAAGTGTATTTGACCATATATATCGAATAATATATATTCTTTGTTACAGGCTGAACTCATTCAACTGGCCGATTTAGGCTCCGTTTGTAACAAGAACCTTAAACCACCACACACTTCGTATGTTTCGACGCGCTGGTATCGTGCACCCGAATCACTGCTCACATCTGGCTACTACAGTTCAAAAATTGACATCTGGGCACTGGGCTGTGTATTTTATGAAATGCTCACATTAAATCCACTATTTCCCGGAGATAACGAGCTAGATCAACTGTTTAAAATTCACGATATTCTGGGTACACCGTCGCAACGGATTCTTTCGAAATTCCAACATAAACAAATGGAGTATTCGTTCCCCAACAAGAAACCAATAGGACTGTACAGTCTATTGCCCGGTTTGAGTCCGGACGGTTTATCACTACTCACAAAGACAATACAATACCACCCGGATTTGCGATGCAACATCACAAAAGTCTTAGAGCACGCATATTTTATTGATCTAAGGTAAAAAATGTCATATTAAATTGATCGATATATTTCAATATTTTTATTCTTACTTCAAGAAACTGCAACCGAAAAATGACAAATGCCTACGCATCGAAGCCTAACACACAATCTGGAAAATCTATAGATAAGCTCTCTAGCAAAACTACATCCTGTCTTTCCTCCAGAAAGGATTTTAACTTACCGCTCAATTTCAATAGAGATAGTTTGTGTAAATTAACGCAACGACCACCAATGTCTGCAACGAGATTGTCAACACGTTCGTTGGATACGTACATGTCAAGTCGTTGCCATTCAGAAGCAGATTCTTCACCACGTTATCTTAAGAACAGCAATGATCTGAAAACAAAAGAACGATTGTGGGGCATGAATCCGGGCAACACAAAGACAAAGCTACTTAAGAGCATCGGCGAGTCGTCTAGCGCTGTTCGTCGTAGTGCAATTCACTGACCATTTGCAAATAAAAATGCGATTTTGTCTGTGATTCACTTTAAAAGTATTTATTTTAAATGAGTAATGTATTTTTATATACTTATTTAATAATAATCATTTTCGTTTTACATGAAATATTTGAAAATGTCTCTATTAAAACTTAAAATATATCCTATACATATGTGCAACATAACCTATATATTTTATAGAGGTTATAAGTTATGATTCCAAATTGTCACCATAAGTTTCTTTTTTTTTCTCTTTCTAAATTCAAATTACCCCTTTGAGACATCCGTTTTCTGTCGACATTTTCGCGGCAAGGAAAGAAATCAAAGTGTATATTCGCACACCAAATCGCAAGATTAATTAGTTTCAGATATGCCACAATTCCGTCGGAATTGCTAAAACAAATGGAACGCAGGGCGATGTGCAATACGAGCATCAGAGCAGGATAGAATATGCATGTTATATAGAGGTTTGATTAATAATCATCTGTAATTCCGAATTCACCTGTCAGCAGTAATCGCTAATGCGTGAAAAAGAAGGATTGGGGAATGCGATACTGTGTTCAGCGAAACAATAATTACTATATTTTTGTCCACCAAAAGTCTTGGACTTCAGATTTTTATCGATAAATCAGGCGATTATAATATATTATATTATTAAAGTCGTTTTCTTTATATATGCTCAATTATATGTACATATATATTAAAAATGCACATTTTCGTTTGTATATGCAAGATAATTTATTTGTACGCTCAAAATGTTTTAATGTTTTATATTTGTATGTATGTGCAATTTATTTACTTCCTTACATTATTTGTAATCATAATTCCAAAAATTTATTAGTATTGATGCAAGTTATTGAGATAATGTAAGATAATGTCTTACGCAGTTTGACGTTTGTTGTGGTTGACCCCAATATATTATATTTATTAGTCATAATTGTTGCAAACTCATAGAATAGAAGCATAGCAGTTCTGCATGTTTTATTGTTGCTGTGGGGAGCTATTTCACGTCACCGTTGCGGCCTAGAAAGAAGAGCTGTCAAAACTGTAAGCATGCAATATCGCTCACAACAACAAACATCAACACAAAATACACTATTTGTCAGGAGTTTTAAATTTCGTTTTGTATGTTATTGTTGTTTCACGAGCAATCAAAATGCCATTTTTGTTTATTATAAATGTGTGTTGGGTAGTTTCGTACACATTCAATCTAGTGTTTGTGTTTTTAATACTTTTTTGCATTTAACGGATGTTTGGTTGGATTTATTTCTTCAAATGTTTATAGGTTATAAAAATGGAAAATTGTAAACGAATCGCTACATCACTGGCGTCTTATTGCATAATTACTTTGTGTTTGGGCGTTGGGTCTGTCACTTTTAGGCGATATAAACATTGGGCGATAAATCGAATCTTAAAAGACGAAAAAATGTTTATATATATTATACATATAAATATAAAAAAAATATAATCATCATAATCATAAATTGTTGTCATTAAACAACGTTTGTCGAAATAACCTCGGAAATAACACCCCAGAACAATTACATGCAGAGCGTAATTTAAACTCACCTAAAATAATGTATTTGCATATTAATGTTGTGGCGGGGAGTTATGTCCCATACGCTCACCTATATTATTTAAAATAAAGATATAATACATAAAAAAAATAACTAAGCTAATTTAATCGAGGAATTAATACGGATAATAATACACAAATAAGCAATAGTATAATATATTAAAAATTAAGAATAATATTTAAGTAACAAAAAATATAATACAATAATGTACAAATAATGTCATTATTTTTAACATATATATGTAAACAAATATATTATTATTAACAATTATAGTTTAAAATTCGTGTTTTAATCACATTTCGCCGTAGCAACTGCCGCTTTTAGTGAATTTTCAATGTAATAATAGTTTACTTCTGTGAATATGGCAAGTTAACGCAGTTGAACATTATTGCAGTTGAATATGATTACCTGAACTGTCGTCAAATGTTATCAGTTGTTATGTGTCAGTTTAATGCGACCAACTGTTGAATGTAACAGTTCGTGTAATCGTAGCATTAGTAAAATGATGTTTGACTGTCAAAATAGGCTATAATTTCACAAACGTCAAAAGATTATTTTAAATATGGCATAATTGTAAAACAATATTGGCAACACTGGCGCGTTGGGTTTACACTTGTTGCGCGTCGGAATGTCGCAACGCAATCTCTTATCTCTGTCTGCAAATCATAAAATATATATGTTTAAAAATGGCTGACACGCACTCGAATCGTAACAACACTTCAAGCATCAACCAAAATTTAAATGCGAGACGCTCGGCGCAGCGATCTTAAGACATTGTAAACGCTTCACATAAGTGCCTTAATCTTTTATGTGTATAGTTAACAAGTTCTTGCCTCATTGCTGTGATAAATCCAACAAAAAAATACTTTTATTGAAAAAAAAAAACTAGTGTGTGTTAATTTCCCAAAAGCGGCCTACCTAAAAAACGCAATCTACGCCATGACTGAACAAACAACGCAGCAATATGCCTCCAGTGCCACAGTGATGCCGCCCGACTCACCGGCATCCGTACACAGTGAATACTCAACCTGCTCCTTTGACGACAGCTCCGACTTTGGTCAGCCACCGTATATGTCTTCCGATGAATTGCCCATCTTCCGTATACAATCGTTATCACCTAGCGGACGCTCATTGTCACCGATTGACAATGTATCGTTGCTCGATCTCAGCATCTCACCACTAGAATCGTCGGACGATGAATCCATGGGCGAGGTAAAGGACTATTACACAGACGAGGAACGTGTATCACTGCTCGATATCACCGCTCAAATCGGCATGTCTCCACCGAACAAAAGACTGAATCTAGAAACTATATTCGAGGGTCAATTCCTTGAAACACCACCCAAGAAGCACTTTGCCTGTCGCATTCCAGCCTGCCGAAAACTAACCGTAGACAGTATCAATCGATTCGTGCTGGATCAACAGAATCGTTACTACTGTGCAGACGTAGACTCAGCAGCAACTTCCACAATGCCGAATACTCCCCTGAAGGTAGCGCAGGCCGCTGCTCCTGACGACGACGACGAGATGCCGTTGGCCGATAGATTCCACCAACAGCTCTCGATGGGTCAGTGACATCAGGAAGACGTCTCCAGATCCTCATGACAATATACCTATAACATTTCCAACAATATTTTTTGGCAGTATACCTTTAGATTACTGCGTTTCCTCTCGTAAACACAAATACCAAAATGCGTTTTAGCAAGAACATTTCAATGTTTTCCCTTTATATGAATATACGATTGTAGTTGTTTAAATGTTTGTTTTTTTTCTAAGAAGGTGTTAAAGGGCCGCAGGTACCAACAAATAAAACCATTTAACATCCCTTCGGTCAATAATCTCTCTATATATATATATATATATATAATCTCATGCTCGCGCTCGCACGTTTTATTTTGCTGTAATCAGTTATTTATATAACAATATCATTTTTATTGTAGGTTGAAGAATTCTACATCGGTTCTTGGACGCTTCAAAGATTGCCATCGACAGGCTCGTCCCTACGTATTTGTGCCCAGAGTTTCTTTAAGAAAACCGAAATTAAACTATCAACTCCGGGCCCAACTCAGCTGTATATTGCTGTCACATCTGTGGTCTGTGCGGTGCTTTGTACACCGGTATTGCTCGTTATATCGGCAACGAGTTGAACCCCCGTAGAAAACTAAAGATCATCTGTGTCGGCGAAAGGAGTCGCGAGCTTGTATATTGTTCTCTGACACTGACACGTTTGTGTGTGTCACCAATATGGTAAGTCGGACATATGATACGAGTATATATGATAAAAATGATAAAAATCAGTTATTTATTCTTAAACATTGTAGGTCGGAAGAATTCCACAACAGTTCTTAGACGCTTCAAAGATTGCCTTCGAAGTCTTGAAGCTGCCAATTTCCAGCAGTATATTGTATATTATATTAGGTATATTGTTGGACTGGAAATCGATAGCAACGACTTTAATCATTTTTTTTTAAAACTTCTAGTCATCGGACAAGCTTATTGCATACGACTTACTGGACGGTGCGATCATTTAGGACTACCTGGAATTCTCGTTGGCTTCGTTGCTGTACCACAGCATAAAGAAATTTGCGAGGAAAAGTGGTTGATCCGAGCAGTCTGCATCAAAAAATGTCGGAGAGATTATTGATAAGCTAATCAAATATTTATTTAAATTCATTTATTAGTATCGAAAGACTTTTGTCTTATACATACGTTTTTTTGTTTAATTCATTCATTGGGTGTGTCAGCATCTAAGATCATTAACACCGCATTTTTATAACTCAAATATTTGTGTACAAAAAAAAATATATAAGCAGTTATTTTTTTTTGTCAGGGCTAATACTTTGGCTAGTGTTCCTGTAATATATTTTCTTCTAGCTTTTGTATAATTGATGCAAACCATTATAATATGCTTTACAATTTTATCGGTATTGCATCTTGCACAACTGGGGCTGCGTCTCGCTCGAAGACATAGTTGTGTGTGTCTTTGATGTGTCCGATTCGTAGTCTTGTCATCTTCGTCGACTCGGCTCTATCCCACTCGAGGTGGATAGGCGGTCTTCATTGAACTAGTTTTTAGTCTGGCGAAGTTTATTTGTTTTTGGGATATATTTCCGAAGTTCATTTTCTGCACTTCGGAGTATTTTATTGGCGTATGACCACGCATACATACAACAGTTATTTTGTTGTATTCAGTGGTTAGTTTTTGTTGCTGCTATCACTGCATGCTCATCTGCTGGCTCATTAAGATTTACGTGTTCTTTGCACTAAACTATTTTTTATAGGATATTTCGGATTTGAATTATCGTTGATGAACTGTGTTAGGTATTCTTGATGGCTTTGATTACTCTTAGAAAGTCAGATACAATTGCGGTTGTTCCCGTAAGAGTTGTGGCCGTGATTAGCGCTCCAAGAATGGCTATTGCCTCTGCGTTTGAGTTGAGTTTCTTTTTGGAAATCAAGCATCCGCTTCGGTCGACTACCGCAAAATCACATCCTTCCGTTGTCACATAGATCCGTCAGTGAACAGCATATTTCTTGCTTGAGTCTCGTTGAGTAGGGCTTGAAGCTAAGATTTGTAAACTATTGGGTTTGTATCCTTTTTTTGCTCCGCTAATTCCAGTTTTACTCTAAATCTTCATTTGTAGTACTTCATTTTTAGTGGTTTGGACAGAAGCCACCTTGGTATTATTTAAGTTTCTAGTATCATTTTGTTCAGTTTCCATAAGTTTGGCATCCATAATCCAGGCAGTTTTGTATCGTTGATTTTTTAACAGGGATTCTATATGTGCATCCCATTCGGAACTAGCGATGCTTCTGATAGTGTTTATGCTTCTTATGCAACTAGTTTTTTAGGCGTTTTATGTGTTCCTTCCAGTCTATCTTGCAGTCGAGCGTCATTCCTAAGAATTTGTGGTATTGGATCAATTCAATAAGGTTGATTCTATGCTTTCTTTAAGTCGAAGAAGATACACACTGTATGCTGTTTACTTTGCATACTTACAGTACATTGTTCTGTAGCATTAGTATATTGTCTATTGTGGATTTACCTTTTCGAAATCCGGATTAGAAAGTTGATAGAAGGTTTTCAGATTCAATGAATTCTGCCAGTGTGCTGCTTACCATTTTTTTCGAGGACTTCACTCAGACAGATTGTCAGAAAAAATCGGTCTGAAGTTATTGGCATCGCTAGTGCCGCTTGCTTTCGATATAGGGATTATCAGAATTTTTTCGTGGTGGTATATTTCGAATAATCGAGTATGTTATTTCGTCTGGACCCGCTGATCTACCTTTACATGTTGTGAGTGCTGTGTTGAGTTCCATAATTTTGAAATTACTCGATTCGTAGTGCATTTTTCCTGTTTCGCATAGCTTCCTTCACTTCTCCATTCCACCAAGGGACGGTTTTTTTTTTGTTTGAGCGTGTTTCTGGGGATTGCGTCTTTTGCTGCCATGTGTATGTTTAAGGTCAACCATTTGTCAACGTCTTCGATGGATAGGATCTCGTGGACATTTATTTTGCTTTGTAACTTACTCCAACTGGCTTTTTTCTCTAACCATTTTGTTCGTGCACCGGCGTTTGCTCCAAAGTTCTTATACTGGAATATAATAGGGGCATGATCGCTTCCGTGTACATCTTCTTCTGCTCTCCATGTGAATTTTAATGTGATTCTAGATGTTGTTAGTGTGAGGTAGCTGAGAATCCTCCAGTTGCAGCGCAGAAATGTGTTGCTTGGCCATTATTTAAGAAGCAAAGATCAAAGTCCTCCAGGATCCATTTCATATTCTTTCCTTTACGGCATAGTATGTGGCATTGAAATAACCTACTAGAATTAGTGGCTATGGAATTTGTGAAATTATTTGCGCTATTTCGGAAAAACTTATTGTCGATTCCGGCATGCCGCAGGCAGGATAGTATTGGGCAATGGACATTGCGTCTCCTATCCCAGTAACATCCGCTGAGGAGTGACGACCTCACGCAGCCGATCATTCGGAGATGTTACTGGGCAATGCACATTGCGTCTGCTATCCCAGTAATGTTTAGATGAGGAGTAATGCCCTCGTAATTAGGTACCGCGGGGATGGGGAGCCCCAGTGAGCAAGCAACTTGTTGTTTGTGCTGTGTTACTCCTATTTGGAGCTACTGTGCTCTAACACTAACAACAAATCCCCGATGGTTAGGAGTCTTAATTTGCCCTGATGCGACTCTAACAACTATACGACTCTAACAACTACTACATACGAAGGAGATTTTCCAAAGCTCAGGAAACTCACAAGAAGAAGTTTTGTAATTGAATATGTGAATTTTAGGTGTGGTAAGTGTTAGTTTAATAAACATTGTCCTAAGTTACCTGAGAGAAATCGAAAGAATCGTTATTAATGAAAATGTAAGTTCGAGTATTTTAGGCTGATTTATTTTAATGTTGCTGAAATGTTGATTAAATTCATCCGATGTCAATCCATTAAAATCAGTTACTTTTTTTAAAAAAAACTCCAAGACCTTCGATTTGATCCGAAATATTATTATTTTATAAACATCGAGAGCATGAAATAGATCAACTGTTCTAATATTGTTATAATCTCAATTCTTTAAATTATTTTATATTTTCAGGAAACAGATATATAAATTTGGGTGGTGCGTGGTGCAAAAAAGCACGGATCCAGAATTGGTTATTATAATTAACTTCAATGCTGGTTAGAATCAGGTCTAGCAGGGAGAATGATTTTTTTAATTAAAAGAAAGTTTTTATTGCGTTTATTCATTTATTTTTCTCAATCAATCTTTCGATATTATTGTTTTAATTTTTTTCTAGTGTCAGTAGTAGTGTTTAAATGTGTGTGTGTTATTCAATTCATTTAATCGATTCCTTTAAATAAAAATATATTATTGTTTGGTGCTTTTAAAGCGGGGATTTTGCTAAGATTTTTGACGGTGTATAGTAATTTATAAGTCTTCTTAACCCTTTAATTGTTACGACTTACTCAATTTATATGATTCCATTTTAAATTTCTTTCGGAGATTCACTAAATAATATTCAATGACAAACACTTTGTTTTGAAAATGTTAGTGCAAAATCCACAGAACAGTATATAGAATGGCGCATTTGACGTTTTTTTTAAACATCTTTTTTTTTTTATTTTTTTATTTTTTATTATTTTTTTTTATTTTATTACATTCTTTGTTCTATTAAAAACTAAAAAAACAAATAAGTATACAGTTTTAATACACTTAAAATAAGCCCCCACAGAAAAAAAATCGCCGCCACTTGATATGAATATACTTACTAACCATGCATACTGTGGATGTCAATGAGAGGATACTTTACAAGTGACAGTTCCATTCTATACTGTTCTGTGTAAGCATATGTGTGTGTGTTCCCAATTAGACAATCTCGACATAAAATATGTCTGCACCTAGACATAATGTATGTCTCGTGAAGACACAGCGTTAATCTGCCTCGATTAATTTGTTTAGAAAAAATTAAAACAATTAATATATATATATATATTAAAAAAATTAAACAACAATACCTGCGTAACCGTAAATAATTTTCCTCTTTTTGGAGCTCTCGTTTGCGGTATAAAAAAAAAAAATATAAATGTATTTATAAGATTATATTAATAATATTTATGACTTACATATTTTACTCAAAACTCTTAATTGTCTGCGATGTCTTCTACAGCCACATAGCCTCATGCTGCTATGGCACCTCTCTCCAATTCGGTGGGCTCATTATTAGTTGGTGTCGAACCGCACCCCGTTATTTTTGAAGGACCTGTTAAAACAATATAAATTAAATAATAATTCTAACAAATGCTAATATAGAATATTAAAAATTGTGTAACTTATTTATGTGTTAGAAAATTCCGAGAAAAATCCCATACGATTTGAAATCTTTCAAAAGTAGGGCGTGCTGGAAAAAGTTTGTTATGAAATTATCGTTGGCTTGTGGCAGGAATGCAAGACCATGTATATATAAGGTCGCACCCTGTATAGAACAATAAGAGTATGATGGCGTTGATGATTCACGATTCCGAATATAAATAGCAAGATAGATCTCGGTGCATAGAGATATCTATATGCGCTTTTGCCCTGCAAAGTTGTTAGACTCGCATCAGGGTAAATTAGGACTCCTAACCATCGGGGATGTGTTGTGAGTGCTGAGCACAGTAGCTCCAATATAGGAGTTGCACAGCACAATCAGCACATTAGCATGACCTGACCACTCGTGAGAACCCGTTATGGTCAATGAATCCGGTGTGCGACATCGCACACTGGCCCTATGTCCCACAAGGGATTAAAGGATCCATTGAGATGAGAGATTTTTTTATGGGGTTATTTAAAATCACAGGTCTATGTCAACGAGCCCACAACCAGGCGTGCATTAAAGTAGGAGATTCATCGTTGCATCAACGAAATTCAGCCACTTATGCAGAATGGTCATGGAAAATTTCGACAAACGAGTGCGTATGTATGCGCAAAGCCGTGGAGGCCATTTGCACGATGTGGTATACCATAAATAACCATATTCTATGTACTTTATGATTCAATAACAAAATTACAATGAAAAGACTACAAAATGAGTTTCTATTTAATAATTTAATTAATGTTGTTAATATATATTATAATAATATTATATATAAAAAATTAATATATATAAATTTTATTCTAAAACAATGAACATCTTTAATTAATAATTATTCAATATAAAATAAATAATCAAAGTTCGTGCAGTATCAAATGAAACCACTGACCAACCAACCAATAAGTCTGGATGGGCGAATTCTGTATTTTTAAGATTTGTCTCTTTCTATTATCGCCTAATTATTATTATTACATAATTATTAAAAAACTGTTTTATTGCCCTAAACTCATGTGAAAAATTTGATTTTCTTATTTAATTGGTGTTTTTAAGAAATTTTTATTTAATTCTAATCATCTCATCACACCAGGCTAACAACTACTTTCTCCATGTTCTACCCAATGTTTTTATATTTCTCTTTTATTGAAGACTTTTCTAGAATGTAATTTATAGGATTAAAATTTTGTCCCAGCTATAAATTTTAGAAAAAACAGACATTATTCCATAATCCACGAAAAAAAAAAGTAGTTTGTTTTTTTTTTATAAACAAAGCTATAAAAAATTAGTCAAGAAAATAACATAAAAAGTCTTATTTTTTGTAAAATTAAATAGAAAGAAAAACATCAGACAAAAAAGTTTATTTCTAGAAATAAAAATGTGGATGAAAGAAGGGAAATTATTTATCGATTCTAAAAGAAACGATTTTAATAAATTCCGATTTATACAGAATCGATTCTATTTCTATTTTAATTTATTTTAAACATGCAAAATTCATTATAATTTTATAAGTTTTCTTCTTTTTAATTTTTTTTTCTCGAAGTGCATTAAGATATAAGAAACTTAATTGAAACAATTCTAAACAAAAAAAAACTAATACGAACTGCGTATATTGAAAAAGGGAGTCCAACTTTAACTTTTAAATACAGTTTTTCGTGATTCGTCCCCATTCTACAGCAACTGTGAAAGAATTAGTAAAATAATTGATTGATGTCGAAGAAAGTTTGTGCTTTAATCTTATAATGGAGCCTCTTCTATTTTGATAAAAAAACGTTGTTTTTGTTGAAATTTCGGAAATTTGCTGAGGTGACTTCAAAACATTGTTTCACATGTGTGAGATTCTTTAATTCAAATTAATACTTCTAATATCTCGTTGACCATCTCATTGTCAATATCAGAGTTTTCCAAACTAGAATCACTAGTACAAAAAATAATCTTGATTCAGAAATTTCCATGACCAACCAAATCCAATCGCACGATAGTATTGCACTATGTACGGCCAAAACAAGTCTTTCTTCAGTCATACAATTCTAAGACCTCTCTAAGACTGCATCGCAACATTATATAATGCGTGTGCAACCTGTTTTATAATATAGATAGAAGTACACAAATTATACGTGCATACTTGTTCAAAGTACATCAGGTACAATTTATTTGTAATTTATTGTAGATAACTTGTTCAGGTTCGTTGAACCGATCGCAAAAGCATTTGCTGGTAATTGAGATTATATGGTTGCGGACGATAATTTCACGGCATATATGCGCGACACTGTATCTTATGTAAACATATGTAGTTACACTAATATGTTTGCATAATGAATAAATATGTGCGATTATGTTTGATAATGAGAATTATTTTTGAGGTGATGAAGTTATAACTTTTAGGTATGAAGACAATGAGATGCAAATTGACGTGTAACCTTGGCAAACGAGAATCGTTATTCAAAGAATGTGGATTAATCATAAAATAATATATATATAGAAATATAATCAATTGTTTTTAACTTGATATTCCATATAAAGTTACTAAAACAATTATTTTTTTATTTATTTCATCAATGACAAAATCTCAAATCTAATTTTAGTTATTATAAACATACAGCAAAACCGCTCTCTAAACTCATCACAGCACCTCCAGCAGAAATAAAATTAAAACGGCACCTCATGCCCCGAAAACCCCGAATCTAATCTGTAAATACTATGTGAATAAATACATATAAGACAAATAAACTCGCACGCCCATTTCCTTTCGCTGAAGTTCACACGCGAACGCTAAGTGTCTCTAAATATACAATTATAAATCTACATGTAAATTGTACTGTTTTTATATAGCACTCTCTGCGCGCGCACACACACACACTAATTGATCCGAATACTCGAAGTGAAAGAAAACAAAATTATCCAATTTTGTTTTTTATTTATATGAGCCCAAATGTTCTGTGCCGGTGGCAATATGTAAAATAATAAAGCTGATGATGCTGAAAGAATGCGCGCTCGGCCGCACACACAGAACAAACAAAAGACATAATTATAAGCGACGAACCGTGTACGCTACGAAATATTTTTTAAAAACATAAAACACTTGTCACGTACCGAAACATACTTAAAATGCGTATTTATGCACGGATATAAAAATCACTTAGAACAAAATAACGGTAATGAGACAAATTCGGGAAGACTTGACGCGGTTAATGCACTCGGCACATAGCTGAACGGAAAATAACTCACGTACTCAAACAAAACACATTGAACTTACCACAAAAAACGCCCTCATGATTATAATCCAAAATGTTCGAAGTGTGGGCGATGTCCTCTGGCAAGCTACCGGTGGCTGTATATCCTTGATCTTGCAATGTTCGCGTTCGACTACCTTATGTGCTGCTACTTTGTGTTTGGGTCAATATCGCGCACCTCAGCGTCTATCTATAACCGTACCGTGTGCCGTACACGTTTATCAAGTTAAGCATAAGCTATAGTGTCTGCGAACGCGTATTTGTTGTCTTGTTCTTGTCAACCAAATGTATTGAACTGTACGTAATTTTGTAGAACGATCTGGTTTTAAAAAAAACTACACGCTCGTACGAAGACGCGATTAAAGAATGGTGGGGATGCGTGTGTGTTTTGTGATCGTGTGTGAACAAACGGTACTTTATAATTCGCTTGCTGCCCGGTTATCTTCGCGACAGCAGCGGCACGAGGAATATACTTGCGATTAGAGTCGTCGCAATGATTTTGTGTTGTTTGAACAAGGCATTTTTTTAGTGTGAGTGATATTCCTCTAGTATATAATATAGCAACGAGGCGTGGGCTCGATAAATGGCTCTAGGTCGAGTGTTCGTCTTAATATAAGTGGTCTTGACACACGGTTAAGATTATCGGTGCAGGTATTTTATATTGATTTGTGTGCAATTGATAAATTATGTGCATTTGCGAACCATACAAACGATACTGACTTGAATATGCAGCTATAAGATGATAATTGATACGCAATACAAGTATTTATCTAGTTCGTATATTTTTATATAATCTGCGGCCCAAAATCATAAAAACTGGTCTACCTGAATTCTAGAAGATAGAACATAACATATTAGGTGAGGTCGAAGATATTTGTATATATTGGTTATACAAATAGTTTGTTTTAAAGCTTTTAAAGATCATCAAAGTTTAAAATGGTAATTCTATAGATTTCCAAAGCATATTATATTTTTTATTTGGATAATTGGATTGCAACTTTAGATTCTTAATTATTATCAGCAACATAAATTGCAAATATATATCATTACATTTTACCCCTACATCCTTAAAAAGGAGTTATAAAAATGGTCAAAATAATATGGTGCTCTAAAAACAAAGTTCAAGTTTCCTCCCTGATCAATGGGTAGTACTAATTGTTTGGAAATAAAATTCCTACACCCTAAAATCAAGTTTCAAATAATCTTAAAAACCCCTTAAAAGTGTGGTTTTGGTTATAGCCACGTAGTACTACAAGAGGATCAGAGATTTTAACATTTTGTAGTTTTTTTTTTGTAGTATCGACTTTCGACAAATTTTCTATGGAAAAAAAGATTTTCTATAGAAAAATATGATTTCGCCAAATTTTCTATAGAAAATACGATTTCGACCAAGTTTCTTTAGAAAATACGATTTCGACCTAAATTTTCTATAGAAAATACGATTTCGACCAAAAGTTTCTACAGAAAATACGATTTCGACCAAACGTTTCGATAGAAAATACTATTCGACCAAAAGTTTCAATAGAAAATACGATTTCGACCAACATTTTCTATAGAAAATATGATTTCGATCAAAATTTTCGATAGAAAATTTTCGACTTCGACCTAAAGTTTCTATAGAAAATACGATTTCGACCAAAAGTTTCTATAGAAAATACGATTTCGACCAAAAGTTTCTATAGAAAATACGATTTCGACCAAAAGTTTCTATAGAA